>QUSF01000597.1:15758-26929 GCA_003676055.1 Chloebia gouldiae | reverse complement strand
AGGTGACGCTGAGCACTGCCAAGGTCAGACCGAGCACCCCGAGGTGACACTGAGCACCCCGAGGTGACGCCGAGCACCGCTGGCCTTTCTGCTGGCGGGAGGGACGGGACACGGAGCTGATGCCAAGGAGCCGATGCCAGGGCAGCCATGCCTGGGAATGCCCTGGAGAGCACGGGATGGGCTGCCCACGGAGCTGCCTGGAGCTCGACTGGACTTTTCCCACCACCACCACCAGGAACTCTGAGATTCAGAGACCTCCTGTCAGCCCTGGGGCGCAGGGGGTTTGCTTTGGATTTATTGCCCTTTTTTTTCCATCCATAAAGGAAGGAGATTTCCTTCCCTCTGTCTCGTCTTTATTTTTTGGTTTTCTTTTGGAATGGGGCTGGTCATTCTGCAGGATTCCCCTTCTGCTGGAAGGCAGAATGTGAGTCGCCAATGCTTCTGGAACCTTGGGAAAAGCACAAGGGGCTGGAATACCTGGGATTCACTCCTGGAGTGGAGAAAAAAGGAAATAAATACAAACTCTGGGGATGATCCCTTTGGATCAACGTTCTGGAGAACGTGTGGAGCTGCATCAGGGCATCCCAGGCTGCTGCCATCCGGCCACCCCCTGGAATCTCTTGGATCCACATCTGGCTGTGGGGTTTGGCCAGGAAGGGACTTGGCTTGGGCTGGGTTTTCACTGTGACCACTAAAGCTCGGCTCTGCGGGACATTCCCTGGGGTGAGCTGGGAATGGAGAAGATGAATCCTCTCCCTGGCTCTTCCAGCGGGGATAGCAGAGCTCTGCAAAGCGTGGGATGCAGCCTAAGGAAGGAGATCCAAGGAGAGACCATCCCTGTCCCCTCAGGGTCCAGCTCTAGAGGTGAGGAAGGGGAGGCAGAGCCATGGCTCAGCCCCAGGGCTGGTTGGACCATTGGAAAGATCCCAAAATCAATGGAAACACCCAGGATTGATGGTTTTCCTTTGTTAATTGAATCCCCAGGACTGATGGTTTTCCTTCACTGGTGTTTAAATCCCAGCACAACCCACAGGGCTGGAGAGAACCCGACCCTGGCACCCTCCAGGTGTCCCCTCTGAGGCTGCCCAGGGTGCAGATTAATTAATGCAGATATTTCAATTAAGGTGTTTCATTGAGGTGGCTCTTAATTAGCTGGAGCCCTGTTTGTGGTGTTTTGTTGTCACAATGGTCATGATCTCGATGGGGTCCCATGGAGACTTTTGATTTGCTCTTGGAACAATTTAAATGGGAAAATTTGGGGGAAAAAATCATTGCTTCATGAATTAGCCTGCACAGATCCAGGGACACTTTGGCCCCTGAGGGGGTTGGTGGATTTAGTGTTTTACGGCCCTGGTGGGGGTTACAAGAGAGAAGAGCTCCATTGTGGAAGGGATTTGAGGCCAGAAGAATATTTTGAATATATATAAATACATATCTCCACTCCTGTACACCCACAGTAACACAGGGATGGAAGGAAATGAAATCCCTGGAACTTCTCAGTGCACTGGGATGCTCACATGGGATTTGGAATTGGGAATTGGGAGCTTAGGGCTGCTTTTCCCTGGGATACAACCCAAAATGACCACCTGGCTTTGCTTTGTGATAGGGAACAGAGCCCCATGGATCAGCTCTAAATCCTCATTTTTGAGCTGTCAGCCTCAAAATCCTTGTGGTTTAGGTTCTTGGAGCTTGGAGAAGGCCCTGTTGGATGTTTGGGGTGGTGGTGCTGGGAGTGACCATTTCCATGTCCATCCTGGAGAGAGGATGAGGATGCAGATAAGGATGAAGGATGAGGATGCTCCAAAGAAGGGAACACACTCAGAAGGAGCCTGGTGCCAACCCAGAGCCACTTTGTGCTGCTCCAGAGGGAGTTTGGACTCCTGGATTTGATGATTTGGAGGATTTTGGCCCTGTTGGGATCACACAAAGGGGAGTGGCACAAGTCAAGGTCACCAAGGCCACCCAAAATCCCCATCTTAGGGGAAAACCTGGATTTAATCTTTGGAGCTTGCTTTAAAAAAAACCCTCCCAGCTTAATCTTTTTAATGCTGCTTTTCAGAGCTGCCTCCTTAATCTTCTTCATTCCATTTTTTCCTCCTATTTAATAGTCTGGAGCTCCATAATACAATTTTTTTACTCACTCAAGCTTAACCTCGTCCCTCTCAGTTGGTGTTAGGTTGTAATCCCGGCACTTAAATCCATCACAGCTTTGGGAGTAAGGAGAGCTGGAGGTGGGAGGGTGAGAGGAGCCTGGGCAGGACTTTTGCAGTAATTAAAAAAAAAAAAGGTGAAGGCAATTAAACAGCAAATCAGAAGTGATGAAATAATTCATTGTTTATCTCCTGCTCCCATGCTTTTTCTCTCCACCTGGAGAGGGATCTGAGCTCCAGGAGAATTTTTTGTGTTTGGAGCCAACTTCTTGTGGTTGTGGAACGATGTCACAGCCTCTTGTGTCACCTCAGCTCCACGAGGCTGTTGGAGTCAATGTTTGAAGGGGAAAGAAAGTCTTGTTCTGGAGAATGTGACCCTGTGCCTCCCTCCAAGGAGCTGGGATGGAGCTGAATATGGGCAGGATTTTTTGGGGAAGTCCATCTGCCCAGGAAATCCTGGATGAAGCCATTTCTCCATGAGCAGAGACACAGGGATGGATCAAGCCCCGAGGGCCGGTACCTGGCACAGGGGGAGGCAGCTGCTCCGGGGCTTTTCGGGGATTCCTGGTGGGAACACGGATGGGGGAGAGGCGAGGAGGCTCCACATGGGAGGAGCCATCCCCCAGAGCAGGATTTTGGGAAAATGAACTCCAGCAGGAGTGGAAGCATCTCCAGCATCTTCCTTTCCCAAAGCCAAGTCTGGCATCGTCCCCTCTGCCCAAATTCCCATCCCTCATGGTGATCCCAGCCAGGAACAGCTGGCACAGTGCCCAGATGTGCTGGTCCTTCTCCAGCTGTTCTCCCCGAGGGATTTTTTCCATGGATTTTTCATTTATTTTCTGACCATTCCTGCATGTGTGTGATGCGCTGGAGCCACAGGGAGAACCTTGTCTCTTCCAGCTGGATAATTTTAGGAGTTTCTAGAATTGCATGGTGGTTGGGCTGCTCTGCCAGCTGTGCCAGCCTTGGGGCTCTCCCTGCTGGAATTGCAGCAGGAGAATGATGGAGAATATCCAGCAGGAGAACAGCCAGGAACTCCTAGGCCACATCCAAAGGGAAGGGAAGAGCAGAGAGCCCAAGCCAGGGCTGGAATGGGGAGATTGGGAAGGGCAGGACATGGAAGGGGCCCAGAAGCAGCAGGACCCAGCCCTTGGTGGGTTTTGCATGGCTGGGAATTGTCCCTTAGCTCCAAGAATCTCTCTGATCTTGGATCTTTCAATAAAAACACCAGGTGCCTGTGGTGGGATGGAGCTGTCCCTTAGCTCCAAAAACCTCTCTGATTTTGGACCTCTCCATAAGGAGCCGTGCTGGGGGGATGCAGCTGCAGGGAGGGGGATGGGAAGGGAATGCCTCAGGCTGGGGGACTGCCAGGATGGGCTGCTTTGCCTCAAATTTCCCCTCTCCCTCCCCAGCTTCCCTGACAATCCCTGTCTGGGAGTTCCTTTACCTCATCTCCAGCATTCCGAGCTCTCCCTGCTGCGAATCCCCAGCTCAGTTCCTTCCACAGGAACAAACCCACCAGGCGAGAACTGGAATGGATTTTTAAATTCCCTTTTTCTCCCATAACCACCCTTGTAATGAACTTTTCTGGCTCCAAGGTTTTCTGCCAGGCTCTGAAGTAACTCAGAGCTTTCAATCCAGAGAGGTTTGATGGGAATGAGCTCCCTGGGATCCCTGGGAGCAGGGCTGGGGCTGGAGTGTGTGTGTGTATATAATATGTGTATGTAATTAATGTATATGTAGAGATGTATAGATGGGCATGGGGCCAAGGGGTTCTGCTCCTGGGGGGGAAAATGAGGAGGAAAAAGAAGAAAAGGAGGAAAAAGAGGAAAAGGAGGAGGAAAAAGAGGAAAAGGAGGAGGAAAAAGGAAAAGGAGGAGGATTTGTCCTCCAGCACCCCGTGCTGGGCTCTGCAGCCCTTGGCCCCTGTCCCAAGGAATATGGGATTCAGCCTTGGCCCCATTTCCAAGGGATGCAGGATTCCCTGTCCTAAGGGATGCAGGATTCCACCTCTCCAATTCCTGCTAATCCTCCCTCTCCTCCCTGCCCTTCACATCTCCCTGATCCCAATCCCAGTCCTGATCCCAGTCCTGATCCCAATCCCAGTCTCGACCTCGATCCCAGTCCTGATCCCAATCCTGATCCCGATCCCAGTCCTGGTCTCAGTGGTTTGGGATCGCTGGGGTGGGATCAGGAGCCTTTTGCCGCTGTAGGGCCGCAGCAGGTCCGGGATGGGATCCCGGGGTGGATCCAAACCCCCGCGAGCTCTGGAGCCCCCCAGTCCCTGTTCCAGCAGCTGCCCCTTCTCTGTAGGGGAGCCTCGGTCTGCAGATCCAAACTTTTTATTTCTATGTTTATTTTTCCCATCATTTTGATTTTTGGTTTAAAAAAACCCTGATTTTTTTTCACACCCCACATTCCAGTGCTTCTCCCAAGACCTCCAGGGCTCCAGGGATTTTTCCTGCAGGAATTCCCCCCGTTCAGGGTCCCCCCTGGCCGAAGTCACCCCAGCCCAGCTGACAATCAAACTAGACTCCCGAAAAACAGGAATCCATTGCAGTTTGATAGAAAAACTTTTTAAAATCCTCCCCTTCTCTCTCACCACTGCATCTCCAGGATAAACCATCACCCGCTGCTCCTCCTGTAAATAAACATCAAACCTTCTTGTATAAATTAAAAATAAAATAATTCTAAAAAAGACAAAAAAAATTCCATTGATAAACATCCCAAAAATAAAATTTTAAAAAATCTCCCTTTCCAGAAGATTGAAGTAATTCCAACTTCACTTTTTTTTTTTGGAGCTGATTTCCAATCCCCATAGGAGAACAAAACAAAGATCTGGAACACTACAGATGTTGGAGCTTTCATTGAATCCGGGAGGGAAAAAAAAATGCATGTAAATATTTTTAATAGGAGACATATCTTAAACAGAACTTTTTTTGGTATGTACATAACTCTCCTAGAGTTTAGTACTGAAATGGCTTCATAGTGTCTGTTTCAAAAACAAAAGGAAAAGAAAATGTTTGTTAATTGTTTTTGTTCTTACTCAATGGCCAAAATTTTAAAAATAATGACAAAAAAAAAAAGACTCTAAAAATAATCTTTGCCAATGGATCTAGCACTGTAATGGTACTGTCTATTTTTTTTAATTATTTCTGTGCTGTGCCCATTTATAAAATGAGGAAAAGATAAAAAATAAAGTCATTTAAACATTGTCTGCCCAGGGCCTGGCCTGAGTTCTTGGTGCCAGCTGCTCCGGACTCTGTCCTGCCCCGGGAGTGGAGGGAGAAGCTTCTGCCTGGTCCTGGGCCCATCGGGGTGGGCTTAAGGAATGGTTTCCATGGCAACTGCAGCAATGCTGAGGAGCCTGGTCCATCCCAGCACAGCCATGGATGATCCCAGTGCAGCCTGGAAATGTTCACCTGGAGAGGAGAAGTCTCCAGGGAGGGCTCCAGGAGAGCTGCAGAGGGACTGGGGACAAGGCCTGGAGGGACAGGAGCCAGGGAATGGCTCCCACTGCCAGAGGGCAGGGCTGGATGGGAGATTGGG
This sequence comes from Chloebia gouldiae, assembly GCA_003676055.1. NCBI lineage: Eukaryota > Metazoa > Chordata > Aves > Passeriformes > Passeridae > Chloebia > Chloebia gouldiae. The sequence continues at coordinate 21,230 of QUSF01000597.1, read as the reverse complement.
AATTGGGAATTGTTCCCTGGCAGGGTGGGGAGGGGCTGGGCTGGAATTCCCAGAGCAGCTGTGGCTGCCCCTGGATCCCTGGCAGTGCCCAAGGCCAGGCTGGACACTGGGGCTGGGAGCTGCTGGGACAGTGGGAGGGGTCCCTGTCATGGCAGGGGTGATGGGATTTAAGTTCCCTTCTGACTCAAACCATTTCAGAATTCTGTGATTCCCTGAATTTTTGGGAAAACCCCATGACAGTGGTAGGGGACACCCCCCTTCTCTCACAGCCTGGGGATCTCTTCAGGTCTGATCCAAACTCACCTGGCAGGAGGAGCTGCTGGGTGATCTTTGCATCCCACCCCGGAAATCCTCTTGGGCTACCCTTGGCCTCCCTAAGGAATCCTGGATGTCTTTATCCAGCTCCTGCCAGGCCAGACCTCCCTGGATCCATCCCTGGAGCAGCAGGCGGGGTTTGGGTGTCCCCACACCACCCTCAGAGCCATCCCCAGCCCCAGTGCCAAAGCCCAGGAGGTTCCCAGAAATATTCCCCCAGCCCCAGTGATGTCCTGCTGGCCAGAAATCCAGGGAACATCCTTCCCTTTGGGCTTGGGGAATGGGTCTTTATGCCCCTGCTTCCCTCAGGAAGCTCTGCTCCAAGTGCGTCACCCCCTAGGGACATCCCAGCCCTCAGCCTCCAGCAGAGCAAATCCCACACTCCTGGGAGCAGCTCAGGAATCCCTCCTGGATGGCCACAGCAGCAGAGCCCCAAATCCCTCCTTTCTCAGCCCATTTCCCAGAGTGGGGCAATTCCATCAGCAATCCCTGCCTGCAGCAGCAGCTCAGCATTCCTGGCGGGAAGGGCCCTAACCCCGGCTTCCAGCCCGTCCCAGCCCCAATAATGACCCCACTGTGCTGTGCTCCCGCGTTTGCCAGAGCAGAAATGAGCAACTGCCTGCCTGAGGTGTTGGAATTTGGGCTGAAGGCTGGAAACAGCCTCTGATTATATCCCAGTCCCCATTTTTTATTTATTTTCCTCCCCAACGGCTCTTACAGGAATTTTCCATTGCTGTGGTGCCGTTGCAGACCCCAGGATTTACCAAGACAACCCCAAATGTGGTTTACTGGGAATTTTCTTGCACCCTATGAATCAGCCTCTATAAATTTCTGTGATGTGAGCAAAGCACACAAAAATAACGTCAGGATTGGGATTTCACCTGGAAAAGGAACGGCCCAAAGGCACCAAGCCTGTGGTGGTTGACAGGGATTTTAGGGAACAGCCACACTTGAGTGGCCAGGTGACCACCTTGGGAACACACAGCTGGGAAGGGTCCTCAGGTGCCAGCCCTGAGCTGTGGAGGGTCCTCAGTGGGTCCCAAATCCTCCCTGAGCTTTTCTGGATACGCCAAATGAAGAGGATTTGTCCCATGTGCCGACCTGCTGCTCCCAAGGCTCACCCCAGAAAATGCTGCTCTGCTCCTGCCTCGCTCTGTGGACATGCTGCATCCCCTCCTGCCTCACTGGAAAATCCAAATCCCATTTCAGAACCCTCTGCATTCCTGGACATGAACAACCCCTCCCCATCCTCATTCCCACCTCTTCCTGTTTCTCCCACCCTCCGAGGCTCCACAAATCCTCCTCCCTGAGCCTCCTTCACGTGTTTCTTCCCACCTTTTTTAGCTCCTGGCCCCTTTCCCCTGCTTTCCAAGGACAGGAAGCCTTTCAGGACAAAGAACACTGAAATCCCAGCGGGAATGGCCGGATACAGCTCCCTGTCCTGCTCCGGAGGCCTGGGGGGAGCGATGGATATCTGGGCACGACGACACTCCAAGGATTTTTGGGCCATTGTTCAGGATTGGAGGCAAAGAACAGAATTTGTGCTCCAGGAATTCCAGCATTTCCTGAGCCCCAGTGGCTATTCCAGCAGCTGAGCCAACATTCCCCGGTATTTACCTGCTCCAGGACAATTGGCAGTGGGAATGCACCTTTGGGAATTGTGTCCCTCCTATTCCCACCTATTTCCTGCCCACAATTGTTTTTCCCCGAGGCTGAATCCATGCCTGTGTGGGACAAGACAGCTCACCCTGTGTCCCACATCCCCGAGGACAGAGAATTCCCTAAGGGAGTATTCCCCACTATGGAAATGCTCCGTGTTTATCCAGGACTGCTGGAGCCCGGACATTTGGTGCCTGGATTTGCATTCCGTGAGGAATTGTGCCCGCTGACGAATCTGTGTTCCATCTAACGAGGAACCAAGCCAATTAAAAATAATGGGGAGCCTGAGCTGCTGCCTGGAACAAAACAATGATAATTATAATTCTAATAAAGACAAAATCCATCCCAGAATCCCCCCTTAGATCAAATCCAAACCTTCCGAGCAGATCCTGCCTCCCTCATTTTTTGTAGCCCTCTCCCATCCCCATGGAGTCTCTGGGAATGGGGAATGGGAACAGCTGCTCCTGATAAAGCTCCCACCCCATTTCCTCCCTGGCAATGAATTCCAGAGGAAAATGTGAGCGCTGCTCCCACCATGGATGGGGGTTCCTGGAGCTGCCATGGGATTTCTCCCTGGATTTGGCCCACTGAGTCACAGAGAGGCTTTAAACTGGGAGCAGAGATGGATACTGGAAAGGAATTCCAGCTGGGCGGGTGGGCAGGGACTGGGCTGGAATTCCCAGAGCAGCTGTGGCTGCGCTGGATCCCTGGCAGTGCCCAAGGCCAGGCTGGACACTGGGGCTGGGAGCTCCTGGGACAGTGGGAGGGGTCCCTGCCATGGCAGGGGTGGCACTGGATGGGATTTAAGCTCCCTTCCAGCTCAAACCATTTCAGGATTCTGTGATTCCTTGAATTTTTGGGAAAGCCTCATGACAGTGGTAGGGGACACTCCCCTTCTCTCACAGCCTGGGGATGTCTCCAGGTCTGATCCAAACTCACCTGGCAGGAGGAGCTGCTGGGTGATCTTTGCATCACCCTGTTGATGTGTCGGGGTTCTGAAGGTCGAGATGACCACAGGATCATAAAAAGTCTTTGCTTCCTAGCCCCACAGCCAAAGGAGGGGTCAGGAATGCTTTGGATTGCATTCTCAAGGTTATTTATTTTCCTTATCTAGAACATTCTTTCTCTGACCTGCTGAGGTCCATCTAGCAAGGAGGCTGTGGCATTCTGTCTGCCTTCAGGGCAGTGTTTACATTTTATACCAAAAACTACGTGTGCCACATTTACAATAACGTGCCAATATCTATCATTTATGTTGGACAGTGTGTCTGTCCTTAAACCAACAGAAAAGTGTCACCATCACAGCAAGACATGGAGGACAAGAAAAAGGAGAAGAAGGCCAGACACACCCAAATCTCTCCATCTTGGACCCCCTCAACCCCATTTAAAAAATCCCAAAATTCTACTTTTCCACCCTGTGTTAATCCAACTACCACACTACTCAAACCCTTGTGGCTTGTAATTCCTCATACAGAGTTGGCAGTTTTTTCCATGGGCTAAAATCAAAGATACAGATGTTTTTGACTTCATGCCAAGGTCTCTGAGACCCCTGCCAGGGTCTGGGGACAGCCAGGGCAGCCAGAGGGATGTGCTGGACTTCGACACCACCCCAGTAATTCTCAGCATTCCCTTTAAACAACACCCCTGGAGAAGTCTGGAAATGCTTGAGACACCTGTCGGACCCCCCTGGATCCAGGTGGATCCCATCCCCTCCCAGAACCTTCCTCCCAGAACGGGGCAGGAGCTCATTTTGGGAATGTCAGATGAGGTCGCCGTGCGGAAATGTCCCCTCCAGGTGCCCATCCCATCATTAGACAATTCCTGGGATGTTCCTCACACAGGGCAGGAGGGATTTTTGCCAGGAATGTCACAGCTTTGCAGCTCAAGGTCGACAAATTGGGGATTTGATCTCTTTGAAACCCCTCATGGATTCCCATGGAATGCCCTGGGAATGGGCAGGATCCCCCACCAGGACAGGGAATTGAGGGGCAGCAGGAGAAGGAATCGGGATCCCCCCCCTCCCCCCCGCCCTGTCTGGAGCATCCTGCAGGAATTCCAGAATCAAGCAGCTCAGATTTGAATTACTGAACCTGTTTCAAATGTGCTTTTTCTCCCCTTTATTCCCTCACCTGTGTCTCCTGCAAACATTCCTGGCTCTGCTGGCTATTTTTAAACGCCGGGAATTAACACCTTGATTTGCATTTTCCCTTGGTTAGGTGGCGGCTCAAAGCGATTTCAGAGTAATTGGATAATGACAGGGCTCCATCAGCCGAGGCGGTGACAAATCGCCACACCTGGGTCACAGGAGGGGCTGCGAGGGACCTGCAGTGGCCCCAAGGAGCAGCTGGAAGAGGGGAACAGAAGGAATTTGGGGCACAGAGGGAATTTTTTTGGGCAAATCCTAAAATCCTGCTGAAATCAGTTTTTGTGAGTTTTAGGCTTTAGGGCTGAACTGTTTCTTTGGGAAACTGAGGCCCAGACAGGGATTTCTCTCCAATCCCCCTAATCCAATATTTTCCCTCCTGACATCAGCTGGGGATGCAGATGGGAAAGGGAACGATTCCTTCTGCTGCTCCCTGAGCTGAGGTTTCCTCTTGGCAGGGGCAGTCTGGAGTTTATTCCTGCTGGGAACCCCAGGCCCTGTGCCCAGCGGGGCTCAGCTTTCAGGCTGAATCCACATTATTGTCCCCCAGGGAACTCCCGGGGCCTGGCCCAACCCTTGGAATCCAAAACAAGGCAAGAGCAGACAAAATCTGTGAAAAAGCTCAAAATCCAAGCTGTTTTCCGGGATTTCTTTCCTGTGAGTCTTGGAATCACAGCATCCTTCAGCTTGGAAATGACCAGGGAGTCCAACCTTTAACCCAGCCCTGCCAAGGCCAGCACTGCCCGTGTCACCAAGTGCCACATTCCCGGGGCTGTTAAATCCCTCCAGGGATGGGGATCCACCACTGTCCAGCCTGGACAGCCCTTTCCAGAAGGAAATTTTCCCAAAATCCACCCTGAGCCCACCCTGGCCCAGCCTGAGGTTGTTCCCTCTCCTCCTGTCCCTGTTCCCTGGCAGAAGGGTGGATGTCACCTCAGAAGTGGTGCCCTGGGGAGGATGACCCAAACCTGATGTTCTCCATAGGAGAACTTGGAGGGTGCTTTGGGTAGGGAGCACAAAGTCACCATCCTGTTTGCTGTGGGACGTCCAGAGTGTGTTCCTTGTTCTCCACCCAAAAGGATTTTGGATCACAGTCTTTCCATCTCACCTTCCACTTCTGCTCTAAAAAAAAACCTTATTCAGATGCTTAAATCCTTCCCCATGCTGCTGCCATTTCTCCTATGATGTCATGAAATTCCAGAATGGTTTGGGTTGGAAGGGAACTTAAATCCCATCCCAGTGCCACTCCTGCCATGGCAGGGACCCCTCCCACTGTCCCAGGAGCTCCCAGCCCCAGTGTCCAGCCTGGCCTTGGGCACTGCCAGGGATCCAGGGGCAGCCACAGCTGCTCTGGG
>QUSF01000597.1:0-10758 GCA_003676055.1 Chloebia gouldiae | reverse complement strand
GCTGTTGGGAAAAGCTGGATTTATCCTGCTGGGATGGCAGGGATGGCTCCTGGCTGTTGGGAAATCCCGCATTTATCCCTTTGAGATGGCAGGGATGGCTCCTGGCTCTGCCTGGATTTATCCCCCAGTACCAAGTGACTCTGGAACCCTTTGGAATAAGGATGCTCAGAGGGAGATGCCTCTTCCCAGACATTTGGCTCCCAGTCCCACCACATCCCTGCCACCCACATGGAATTCCTCTCATTCCAGGCCAGGATCCTGGGGAAAAAAACAGCTTTGAACAGCAGGCCCCCAGAGTGCTGCTTTTCATGTCAAGTCTTGGAGAGGGATTTGCTTTGGTGTCTGTTCCTGTGATCCCAAAGGAGCTGCCTACCATTCCTCAGTCACTTCCTGATCCACACATCTTGAAGCCACATCCCAGGTGGAATTTCCCTTCCCAAACCCCCCCTATGTGGATGTAACTCATGGCAGGGACTCTGCCAGCAGCTTGTGAGGGAGGATGGAGAAGGTGATCCAGCCATGCCTTGTCCTGACTTCTCTGGAAAACAGGGAAAAACAGCGACTGAACCCCACATCCAACCCTACCACATTCCTTATCCGTGGAGCTAATGATGTGGGATGCTATAAAAAGGATCAGGGACACAGCAGATGCTGAGGCCCTGGCACGGGGTGCCCAGAGAAGCTGTGGATGCCTCTGGAATTGCTCAAGGCCAGCTTGGATGGGGCTTGGAGCAGTCTGGAATAGCAGGAGGTGTCCCTGCCCTCGGCAATGGGATGGACTTCAGGGTCCTTCCCAACCCCAAACATTCCATGAGGATCCCAGGCCAGGAAGCTTCGGGCACTGGGCAGGTGAAGGGTGCAGGGGCTGGGGCTCAGCAGCTCCCTCTGGAATACAGATGGATCAGGGAAGCACAGGAAATGGGGCTCTCCTGAGAGTTTGGGGTGTTTGGGAGAGGGCCCAGAAAGCAGCAGCAGGGAAATGCTGCAGGGCAACACCTGGGGGGGATGGGGGACCCCAAACCCGGCACTCCCAGCACCTCCCAGTCCACGGAACCGGGAGCAGCAGGCGCAGGGCTGAGCCTCGGGGGCTCTAAGGGATCCCAGAGCGGCTCCTGCCGTGGGCTCCGGGCTGATCCCATTGCGTTCCCAGCACAAAGGGAGCTCTGTGGGGCTGGGAAAGCCTCAGGAAGGGCTCCACATGGACGGGGAGCCAGCCAAGGGCGGTGGGGGCTGTGTTTGAAGTGCCAGCGCTGCCGCTGGATGGGGTCGGGGGTGTTCCCGGGAAGGGGGGTTGGTGTTTTCCCAGCGATTTTGCCTTTCAAGTTCAGCCGGCACTGCTCTGCCTTTGATGCCAGCGCTCCCAGCTGGAGCTCAGCCTTGGTGATGCCAGCAGGAAGGGATTCATCCAGCCAGGGCAGTGGGATGGTGGCAGGGACAGCACTGAGAGCTCCCATTCACTACCCCAATTCAATTAATTCCTCACCTAAATTAATTTCAAACCCCTGTGTCTGAAGTGTTACCGGATCATTACGTGCCAGTGTAATGGTTTTATAAAATCATTGCAAGACAACACAAGTTGGAGCAGAGACATGAACAGCCTAAAGTTTAAATGAAGGTGAATTCAGTTCTTCAAAGCATCATCGACCTGGGAAACAGTGAGAGGTACCCACGGGAGTTCTGCAAATAACTGAGGGTCCGAGCCAGTCTCCTCCAGTCAGTGACTGCACAAATGAACCAGACTATGAACAGCACCGATGAGGAACATTTTCCACATTGTCTTAGGCTGAAGGAATTACCTTGGGTTGTGCTCTGTCCCATCTGTCAGAGCTGGGGCAGGTCTCTGCTGCTCTTTGGGCACTTTTCTTTATCTCTCCCACAGCCAATCCTCCCTCCAGGAGATCTCTGCTCTTCATGGCCACTGAGTGTCCCTGCATGGCTGAGAAAATTCCATCATCCATGGGGAGATGCTGCTCCCAGGGGAGGAGCCGAGCATTCCTACCTGGATCCAATCTGACCTGGGAACAGCACAGCAGCCTTTGCCCCCTGCATTCCCAGAGGAGCAGCTTTCTTCCCCCTGCATTCCCAGAGGAGCAGCTTTCTTCCCCCTGCATTCCCAGAGGAGCAGCTTTCTTCCCCCTGCATTCCCAGAGGAGCCCAGGCCCATCTCCCCCAGCCCTGGAGCTCCAGAGGAAAACTCCCCCCTTGTGCAGGATCCCTGCTCCAGCAGAAGCACAGCTGGCACTGCAGGAGGGCTGAGCCACCCTGGCATGGGGCTGAGCCACCTCCCTGACCCACAGCCTGCCAGGTCTGCTCTGACTCTCACACTGCTTTGTTTGTTCTATTGCATTGGTATTTTTAATTTTCCTGGTAAAGAACTGTTATTGCAATTCCCATATCTTTGTCTGAGAGCCCCCTAATTCCAAAATTGCAATAATTCAGAGGGAGGGGGTTTGCATTTCCCATTTCAAGGGCAGCCCCTGCCTTCCTTAGCAGACACCTGGCTGTTCAAACTGAGACAGAACCGCAGAGGGTCAGGGCTGACCCTTTGGAATTTCATCCCACCAAAGCTGAGCTGCTTTTCCTGAACTCTTCCTGCAACTTTAAACCCAGGATGATTCAGTCCAAGGAGGAAACACTTGGAAAAACGAGAGTTGATGGAAACAGAGGCATTGCCAGGCAGATTTGGGTGTTACAAAGGGGAGCAGCACCTCCACCCACCCCATAAAATTCCTGTTTCCATGGATTTCTTTGTGCTCAGCTGCTGGCACTCAGGAGCCATATCTGAGCATTAAAATCCTAATTTGTTCCAAGCACAGCAGCCATGGGAATGCCTCATCCCATTCTCCAGCACCCCAGGATGCTCTGACAGTGAGCCAGGCGCTGTTCCCAATTACAGGAGAGCCAATTCCCAGCAGAGCCCTCCAGGAGCAATGCTGGGAGCTGCTGGAATCACATCCCAGGATTTGCAGGGATCCTTCCTCTGGATGACTGGGAAGCTGGGATGGGTCTGGCAGGAGCTTTCTGTGGATGTGACAGCCTGGTCAGAGAGAGAGAGAAAGCCAGATAAGTTTTCCCAGAATCAGCCTGGGAAGATTTAGGGAGCTGGAGAGAATCAGTGATAGCCAAATATTAAAACAATCTGCAGGTTTCTAATTATCTGTTTTGCTGGTTTTTTCATAAGTTTGTTTACAAATGGGTGCCTTTTATTTGGCCAATCATGTGAAATTTGTTGATTAAATGACCAATCAGGTCCACCTGTAGCAAACTGAGATCTAAAAGAAGAGAGGGTGAACTAAACTAAACTAAAGAGGCTTTTGCCACTTTGCCTTCTGATAGGAGTCTGTGCCATCTCTGACTCAGCGGTGACAGCTTTTCACCCCCTGGGCGCTGCTGAAGCCATCAGGTGCCATCGCCCAGGCTCTGGCTGGCAGAGTTTGCAAACCGAGCTCCTTCCCTTTTCCAGGATTTCTCTTTGGTTTTCAGAGGTAGTGACCCTAAACTTAAACCAAGCAGTTGATGGTTTCATTCCTTGAGAAAGGCTTGTGTCGACATATTTAAATATTCTTTAATAAAGTTAATAAGTTTAATTAAGTTATAAATATATCCTGAAATAAAAACATGTGGAAAAGCAAATTCCTTCTATCCATATTTGTCTTATTTCTTATCCTTATATCATATAATATCTATATAATATCTTATAAAAATTTAAATGATATTATGTAAATTAATTGAATGTTGTGAAATTCAAAAGAGAAGGCACTATATATTTACAGAATCAGTCTACCAACATTTCCCATGTTTGTGTTATTGATAGAAATAGTCACATGAACACAGGTGTGTCTTGGTTTGAACAGCCAGGTGTGTGCTGAGGAAGGCAGGAACCTCCCCTGAAATGGAAAATGCAAAACCCCTCCATCTGAATTATTCTAATTCTGAAATTAATGAGCTCTCAGGCAAAGATATGGAAGCAGGAATAACAGTTCTTTACCAGGAAAATTAAAAATACCAATGCAATAGTACAAACAAAGCAGTGGCAGAGTCAGACAGGCCCTGTCAGGCTGTGGGTCAGGGAGGTGGCAGCAGCCCCATGCCAGGGTGGCTCAGCCCTCCTGCAGTGCCAGCTGTGCTTCTGCTGGAGCAGGGATCCTGCACAAGGGGGGAGTTTTCCTCTGGAGCTCCAGGGCTGGGGGAGATGGGCCTGGGCTCCTCTGGGAATGCAGGGGGAAGAAAGCTGCTCCTCTGGGAATGCAGAGGGAAGAAAGCTGCTCCTCTGGGAATGAAGGGGGAAGAAAGCTGCTCCTCTGGGAATGAAGGGGGAAGAAAGCTGCTCCTCTGGGAATGGAGGGGGCAAAGGCTGCTGTGCTGTTCCCAGGTCAGATTGGATCCAAGTAGGAATGCTCGGCTCCTCCCCTGGGCGCAGCATCTCCCCATGGATGATGGAATTTTCTCAGCCATGCAGGGACACTCAGTGGCCATGAAGAGCAGAGATCTCCTGGAGGGAGGATTGGCTGTGGGAGAGAGAAAGAAAAGTGCCCAAAGAGCAGCAGAGACCTGCCCCAGCTCTGACAGATGGGACAGAACACAACCCCAGGTAAACCTTTCAACCTGAGACAGGTTCAGTTTGTAAAACCAAACCTGGAGGACCCCAGAGCTGCTGGGAAATAACTGGGAGCTCTGGGAGGTGAAACAGCTCCAAGTTTGGCCCAGGGAGGATCTGAGGATGCTGAGCTGAGGGGTTTGGCATCTGAGAATGTTCCTGCACCAGGAACCTGGTGCTGCTCCGAGCTCAAAGGATGATCCCAATCATTGGTTGTGATTTGGTTTCTGCATGGGCTGAGCTGAGGCTGGTTTAATGTGAAGTCTGGATTAAATCTGCCCTTCTGTGGCCAAGGTGTACCATGGCCACACTGGTGCCAGAGCTGCTGGAGCTCTTCCTTGGAGAAGGTGCAGAGCTCTTCCAGATGTGGGCTTGGATGCACATCTGGTTCTGGAGCTGGGATTGCTCCTGGCTGCGGAGTTCTGGGTGATTTAATCTTATTCCTAACTGGTTCTGTCCCCTCCTTAGCCACAGAGCATCCCTGTGACCAGCAGGTCACCAGAGGGCCTTGTGCTGAGTAACCTCGCACTCCAGCTCCAAAAAAAAGCAGGGGAAGCCCCTCAAAACCCCTCAAAAAAGTTTTTCCTAAATGGTTTCAGTCATGCCAGGCTCTGAGGAGTACCAAAGCCGACACCATCAAACAGTGTTTAAAATATATTTAAATGGGGCTGGTTGTGTCTCAGGGTCTGCTTTGCTGGGATGACCCCAAGAGTCTAAAAATCCTCATTTCCCAGCCCATGCAGCCAAAGAAGGAGTCTGAATGCACAGGATCAGCTTCTCAAGGTTGTTTATTTTTCCTTATCTGTAACATTCTTTCTCTGACCTGCCGAGGTCCATCTAGCAAGGAGGCCGTGGCATTCTGCGTCCAGCCTTGGGCGGCGTTTACATTTTATGTCAGAAATTACCTAGACAATATTTACAATAATGTGCCAATATCTATCCTCTATGTTGGACAGTGTGTCTGTCCTTAAACCAACAGAAAAGTGTCACCATCACACCAAGACATGGAGGACAAGAGGAAGGAGAAGAAGGTCAGGACATGCCCAAATCTCTCCATCTTGTACCCCCTGAACCACATTTTAAAAACCCCAACATTCTACTTTTCCACCCTGCGTTAATCCAACTACCATACTACTCAAACCCTTGTGACTTGTAATTCCTCATACAAATTTGGCAGCTTTTTCCACGGGCTAAAATCAAAGATACAGATGTTTCTGACTTCATGCCAAGGTCTCTGAGACCCCTGCCAGGATCTGGGGACAGCCAGGGCAGCCAGAGGGATGTGCTGGACTCCAACAGTTGTGGAATCCCCCAGATTCAGTGCAGGTTAAGTGCTCCCTTAAAGGCTCCTCTGGGCAGGACAAAGAGGGGATGAACCCAGATCTGCCTTCCTGGAAACCAAATCTTCCACCCTGAAGCCTAAATCTCCCTCCTTGGAACCCAAATCTCCCTCCCTTCCCTAGCACCCAAATCAGCCTGCTCAGAACCCAAATCTACCCCCCTTGAATCCAAATCTCCCTCCCTTGAACCCAAATCTACCTCCCTTGAACTCAAATTTCCATCCCTGGACCCTAAATCAGCCTCCCTGGAACCCAAATCTGCCTTCCTGGAAACCAAATCTCCATCCCTGGAACCCAAATCTCCCTCCCTGGCACCCAAATCAGGCTGCTCAGAACCCAAATCTACCTCCCTGGAACCCAAATCTCCCTCGCTAGAACTGAAATCTCCCTTCCCAGAACCCAAATCTCCCTCCCCAGGAGCTCCCCCTTCCCTTTCTCCTCCAGTTTAAGGCTATAAAACTTTGGAGACGTAATCTGGGCATTATCTGCTTTTTTGGATCATGTTCAACAGGAATTTTAGCCTTGTCTTTATCTCCAGAATAAAGATAAATTCAGCTGCTTCTCTCCCAGAGGCTGCTTGGATTTGCAGGCAGCAAAGCAATTTTTCTCTGTGCTTTTCCTGCTGGGGCAGATTTCTTTTTTTGCCCCTAGATTATTTTATTTGTTTCCCACTCTGCCACAGCTCTTCAGCATTCCTTGGCTTGTGTTACATTGAGATATTTGTCCCTGTGGAAGGACCCCCTGAATCCAAAGCATTTTCCAGAGGTGGAACCTGGTGGCTGCTCCTGTTTTTTCTCCCAGGAGGTGCTGCTGGAAGGAGCAAGGAAAAAAATCCTTCTCCCTCAAGGATACACCCAAATATTCCAAACCTCCTCCCAAACTCCACCTGACAGGATATTCTCTCTCACCCCAACATTTTCCCTCCTGCTTTAAGCACATCAGGATTTTTGCTCTGTTTTGGGGCAGAATCACCAATAATATTTATTTCTCTCTGCTCGGAAAATAAATACATTTAAAAGCTGGCCCTGTTCATCTTTGCACAATCCTGATATTCTTCCATGGGGGAATCTCTTTTATGTGCCCTCCTGGCAAATCCTTCAGCATGCCTGCAGCCTGGAATCCATCTTCCCTGCTTCACCCAGAGACAAGCTCTGCTTCCCACAGAACCTCCCTGGAGACACCGGACCCGGCTCTGCCCTCCCTGATTAAACGGGCCATGGATTTAATTTGACAGCAGATAAAGAATCCTGTCCAAAGGTGATGTTTCCAATGCTGCCCGATCCCTGGAAGGGCCCTCCTGCGTGTGTGGTGGAAAAATCCCCTTTTCCTGCAGGATATTTGTCTTTTCCCCTCTCTTTTCTCTGTATTTTTTGCTAGGATCTGTCTGGAACAGGTGTTATTCCTCTAATTCCAGGATTAAGGATTTAAGAAGCAACATGGGCTGTGTTTCTGTGGGCTTGGACAGACTGAAATCCCCCCTGGCAAAGCGAGGGAACCCCCACTTATCGCGGGATGTTGAGCTGAGGATTTATGGGGATCTCCTGCTTCCCAACAACCCTGGGAAATGGTTTTGGTTTTCCCTTTTCCCACAGCTCCAGGGGTGTGGCTGGAGGGAGGTTCAGAGGGTTTGGGCTTGGCTGTGAACCCCCGGAAGGGGGACTTTGCTTTTAGGAACATTTTCCAGGAGCAAGTTCCCCCAAAAAATGACACCTGGGGGGTTCATCCTGCTCGGGTCCAGGGAGGATGAGGTTGGTAGAGCTGGCTGAGCTCATCCTGCTCCACTCCAGGATCCAGGGAAGAGCCGCCTTCCCTAAAAGCAGCGAATGTGAGCTGGAGAGGCAATATTTGGAGTTGACAATAAATTTTGGACTTCCCAATAAGGTTTGGAGTTCCTGACAAAGGTTTGGAGGTCCCAATAAAATATTGGAGTTCCCAATAAAGGTTTGGAGTTCTCCAACAAAGGTTTGGAGTTCCCAACAAAGGTTCTTCAACCAATGAATGTTTGGGGCTCCCAACGAAGGTTTGGGGTTCCCAATGAAATTTTGGAGTTCCCAATAAAGGTTTTGTGTTCCCGACAAAGGTTTGGAGTTCCCAACAAAGATTTGGGGCTCCCAACAAAGTTTTAGGGTTCCCAATAAAGGTTTGGGGTTCCTAATAAAATGCTCTCACTGCTGGTGGCACCACTGGCTGATCTGTGGGGTCAGTAAGGCTGTGACCTATGGAATTCCAGCTGCTCTGCAGGAGAGCGACAGAAGAGGGGGAATGGATCCAAACAAAGAGAGAAGAGGTTTAGATGGGATTTTGGGAAGGAATTTTTCCCTGGCAGGGTGGGGAGGGGCTGGGCTGGAATTCCCAGAGCAGCTGTGTCTGCCCCTGGATCCCTGGCAGTGCCCAAGCCAGGCTGGACACTGGGGATGGAGCACCTGGGACAGTGTCCCAACCATGGCAGGGGTGGAGCTGGGTGGGATTGAAGATCCCTTCCCACCCAAAGCATCCCTAAGCCATGACCTGGAACACTCCCAGCCCTGCTGGGACACACCCTGTGCCACCCCGGTGTCCCCAGCTCAGGCACACATCAGGGCCCTGCTCTGTGCCAGGGAGCGGGGCTGGTCCCGGCAGGAATTCCCATGCGGGAGTGTCCCTGCAGCCCAGCCAGGGCCGGGCTCTCTGGCAGCCCCCATTGGCATCCCTGGCTCGTAAATCGGTCACTGGATCGGGAATCGTGAGCAGCCAGGAGCTCCCTCCGCGGCTGCCTGCAGGACCTGTGGCCAGGAACGTGTGGGATTCTGCAGGAAGGAACTGCCCCTTCCATCTGATTGCTGATTCCCACACATGAGAATCGATTGTTTTTGGAAATAGTGAAACGTGTGTGCTGTACTCACCATGGTTTATTGCATTAAGTCTTGGAATGGTTTGGGTTGGAGAGGACCTTAAATCCCATCCCCTGCAGGGACACCTCCCACTGTCCCAGGAGCTCCCAGCCCCAGTGTCCAGCCTGGCCTTGGGCACTGCCAGGGATCCAGGGGCAGCCACAGCTGCTCTGGGAATTCCAGCCCAGCCCCTCCCCACCCTGCCAGGGAACAATTCCCAATTCCCAATCTCCCATCCAGCCCTGCCCTCTGGCAGTGGGAGCCATTCCCTGGCTCCTGTCCCTCCAGGCCTTGTCCCCAGTCCCTCTGCAGCTCTCCTGGAGCTCCTTCAGGCCCTGCAGGGGCTCTGAGCTCTCCCTGGAGCTTCTCCTCTCCAGGGGAGCACCCCCAGCTCTCCCAGCCTGGCTCCACAGGGGCTCCAGCCCTACCAGGGAAGGATTTATCCCTGAACAAATTCCTGTGTGTGTCTCATTTTCCCTACAGGTGTTGCTGCAGCAGCCCCTGGGGGTTTTCCATGTGCTCATCCATCCCCACACATCCCAGCTCCAGTGCCTGGCTCCTGCCTCCCCTTTGTTCCCATTATTCCCCAGTGCTGCCCAGCTCCCTCCAGGCATCTTCCCAGTGCGATTTCTGGGGACATGGGAAGGGACCAGGGGAATGTGACCAGCTCATCCCACAGTGAAGCCGTTAGCACTGAAAGGGCTGCCCAGGGATGCTCAGCATTGAATTATCAGCTCAGGCTCATTGATGGGGAGGAATTCTGTGAAGGGAAGATTTCCATGTAAGGAAGATTTCCATGAAGGGAAGATTTTCATGAAAGGAAGATTTCCATGTAGAGAACATTTCCATAGAGGGAAGATTCCTGTGAAGAGATTTCCATAGAGGGAAGGTTTCCATGAAGAGGTTTCCATAAAGGGAAGATTCCCATTAAGAGGTTTCCATAGAGGGAAGGTTTCCATGAAGAGAAGGTTTCCATAGAGGGAAGATACATGAGAAGGGAAGATTTCCATTGAACTCCTCCAAGCCAGCCACATATCTGTCCCAAATCTTCTGGCTCTGAAAGCTGGAATTCACCTCTGGAATTCACTGGGCTTGAATTTAGGATTGAGAAAAAGATGCTTGGTGCAGGTCCAGAGTGTTTCAGGCGTGAGGAAGACGAGGATGATCTTTCCTCAGAGCAGCCTCCTCCAGGCACTGGGAGCTGCCCCTGATCCCTCTTGGATCCAAAGATCCTGCAAAGGTGGTGGCAGGCCCTGTGCAGAGGGAAATCCCGCAGGATGTGTGCTCAGGGAGTGGGATGGCACCGCCAGCCGGGCTGTCAGCACTGGTTTGTCACTGCCCTGGAGCTCAAACCCCTCCTGCTGCTTCTCCGTGTGGCCTTGCTGTGGATTCATCCTGGTGGGAGCTCTGTGGCTGATTTCCTTCCTTCAGTGTGTCCTGAGGGCTGGCACAGTGTGGACGATCTTGGGTTTCAGATGTCCCTCAGTGGGAAAGGAATTGTGCTGGGATGAGCCCTGGGATAAGCTCCTCCCCCGGCTCACCTGGCTGTTCACTGCCTGCTCTCATCTTTTATTTAGGATGTTGATTTCCTGCTCTATTTTTACCAAGGACAGCCCCAAACCATCCCTGCAGTTTTCCCTCCTTGGGATTTAGAATTTACCATACTTACCCTGATATTTCTGCTGTTCATCCCAAGGATTTCCTCAGAAGAAGTTGGATTTTCAGAGTTTTCTCATACTTTTAGGATGTTTCAAATTCAATTTTGGGAGCTGCCAAGTCATGTCCAGGGAGAGAACAGCAAAAAACCCCTCTGACCTCAGAGCAAGCTCAGGAAGGAGATCTGGCTGGGAATGTTATCCCAGAACCAGGGAATGCGTTGGGTTGGAAGGGACCTTAAAATAAAATCCTTCCTTCCTTCCTTCCTTCCTTCCTTCCTTCCTTCCTTCCTTCC
>QUSF01000596.1:16171-26929 GCA_003676055.1 Chloebia gouldiae | reverse complement strand
GGAAGGAAGGAAGGAAGGAAGGAAGGAAGGAAGGAAGGAAGGAAGGATTTTATTTTAAGGTCCCTTCCAACCCAACGCATTCCCTGGTTCTGGGATAACATTCCCAGCCAGATCTCCTTCCTGAGCTTGCTCTGAGGTCAGAGGGGTTTTTTGCTGTTCTCTCCCTGGACATGACTTGGCAGCTCCCAAAATTGAATTTGAAACATCCTAAAAGTATGAGAAAACTCTGAAAATCCAACTTCTTCTGAGGAAATCCTTGGGATGAACAGCAGAAATATCAGGGTAAGTATGGTAAATTCTAAATCCCAAGGAGGGAAAACTGCAGGGATGGTTTGGGGCTGTCCTTGGTAAAAATAGAGCAGGAAATCAACATCCTAAATAAAAGATGAGAGCAGGCAGTGAACAGCCAGGTGAGCCGGGGGAGGAGCTTATCCCAGGGCTCATCCCAGCACAATTCCTTTCCCACTGAGGGACATCTGAAACCCAAGATCGTCCACACTGTGCCAGCCCTCAGGACACACTGAAGGAAGGAAATCAGCCACAGAGCTCCCACCAGGATGAATCCACAGCAAGGCCACACGGAGAAGCAGCAGGAGGGGTTTGAGCTCCAGGGCAGTGACAAACCAGTGCTGACAGCCCGGCTGGCGGTGCCATCCCACTCCCTGAGCACACATCCTGCGGGATTTCCCTCTGCACAGGGCCTGCCACCACCTTTGCAGGATCTTTGGATCCAAGAGGGATCAGGGGCAGCTCCCAGTGCCTGGAGGAGGCTGCTCTGAGGAAAGATCATCCTCGTCTTCCTCACGCCTGAAACACTCTGGACCTGCACCAAGCATCTTTTTCTCAATCCTAAATTCAAGCCCAGTGAATTCCAGAGGTGAATTCCAGCTTTCAGAGCCAGAAGATTTGGGACAGATATGTGGCTGGCTTGGAGGAGTTCAATGGAAATCTTCCCTTCTCATGTATCTTCCCTCTATGGAAACCTTCTCTTCATGGAAACCTTCCCTCTATGGAAACCTCTTAATGGGAATCTTCCCTTTATGGAAACCTCTTCATGGAAACCTTCCCTCTATGGAAATCTCTTCACAGGAATCTTCCCTCTATGGAAATGTTCTCTACATGGAAATCTTCCTTTCATGAAAATCTTCCCTTCATGGAAATCTTCCTTACATGGAAATCTTCCCTTCACAGAATTCCTCCCCATCAATGAGCCTGAGCTGATAATTCAATGCTGAGCATCCCTGGGCAGCCCTTTCAGTGCTAACGGCTTCACTGTGGGATGAGCTGGTCACATTCCCCTGGTCCCTTCCCATGTCCCCAGAAATCGCACTGGGAAGATGCCTGGAGGGAGCTGGGCAGCACTGGGGAATAATGGGAACAAAGGGGAGGCAGGAGCCAGGCACTGGAGCTGGGATGTGTGGGGATGGATGAGCACATGGAAAACCCCCAGGGGCTGCTGCAGCAACACCTGTAGGGAAAATGAGACACACACAGGAATTTGTTCAGGGATAAATCCTTCCCTGGTAGGGCTGGAGCCCCTGTGGAGCCAGGCTGGGAGAGCTGGGGGTGCTCCCCTGGAGAGGAGAAGCTCCAGGGAGAGCTCAGAGCCCCTGCAGGGCCTGAAGGAGCTCCAGGAGAGCTGCAGAGGGACTGGGGACAAGGCCTGGAGGGACAGGAGCCAGGGAATGGCTCCCACTGCCAGAGGGCAGGGCTGGATGGGAGATTGGGAATTGGGAATTGTTCCCTGGCAGGGTGGGGAGGGGCTGGGCTGGAATTCCCAGAGCAGCTGTGGCTGCCCCTGGATCCCTGGCAGTGCCCAAGGCCAGGCTGGACACTGGGGCTGGGAGCTCCTGGGACAGTGGGAGGTGTCCCTGCAGGGGATGGGATTTAAGGTCCTCTCCAACCCAAACCATTCCAAGACTTAATGCAATAAACCATGGTGAGTACAGCACACACGTTTCACTATTTCCAAAAACAATCGATTCTCATGTGTGGGAATCAGCAATCAGATGGAAGGGGCAGTTCCTTCCTGCAGAATCCCACACGTTCCTGGCCACAGGTCCTGCAGGCAGCCGCGGAGGGAGCTCCTGGCTGCTCACGATTCCCGATCCAGTGACCGATTTACGAGCCAGGGATGCCAATGGGGGCTGCCAGAGAGCCCGGCCCTGGCTGGGCTGCAGGGACACTCCCGCATGGGAATTCCTGCCGGGACCAGCCCCGCTCCCTGGCACAGAGCAGGGCCCTGATGTGTGCCTGAGCTGGGGACACCGGGGTGGCACAGGGTGTGTCCCAGCAGGGCTGGGAGTGTTCCAGGTCATGGCTTAGGGATGCTTTGGGTGGGAAGGGATCTTCAATCCCACCCAGCTCCACCCCTGCCATGGTTGGGACACTGTCCCAGGTGCTCCATCCCCAGTGTCCAGCCTGGCTTGGGCACTGCCAGGGATCCAGGGGCAGACACAGCTGCTCTGGGAATTCCAGCCCAGCCCCTCCCCACCCTGCCAGGGAAAAATTCCTTCCCAAAATCCCATCTAAACCTCTTCTCTCTTTGTTTGGATCCATTCCCCCTCTTCTGTCGCTCTCCTGCAGAGCAGCTGGAATTCCATAGGTCACAGCCTTACTGACCCCACAGATCAGCCAGTGGTGCCACCAGCAGTGAGAGCATTTTATTAGGAACCCCAAACCTTTATTGGGAACCCTAAAACTTTGTTGGGAGCCCCAAATCTTTGTTGGGAACTCCAAACCTTTGTCGGGAACACAAAACCTTTATTGGGAACTCCAAAATTTCATTGGGAACCCCAAACCTTCGTTGGGAGCCCCAAACATTCATTGGTTGAAGAACCTTTGTTGGGAACTCCAAACCTTTGTTGGAGAACTCCAAACCTTTATTGGGAACTCCAATATTTTATTGGGACCTCCAAACCTTTGTCAGGAACTCCAAACCTTATTGGGAAGTCCAAAATTTATTGTCAACTCCAAATATTGCCTCTCCAGCTCACATTCGCTGCTTTTAGGGAAGGCGGCTCTTCCCTGGATCCTGGAGTGGAGCAGGATGAGCTCAGCCAGCTCTACCAACCTCATCCTCCCTGGACCCGAGCAGGATGAACCCCCCAGGTGTCATTTTTTGGGGGAACTTGCTCCTGGAAAATGTTCCTAAAAGCAAAGTCCCCCTTCCGGGGGTTCACAGCCAAGCCCAAACCCTCTGAACCTCCCTCCAGCCACACCCCTGGAGCTGTGGGAAAAGGGAAAACCAAAACCATTTCCCAGGGTTGTTGGGAAGCAGGAGATCCCCATAAATCCTCAGCTCAACATCCCGCGATAAGTGGGGGTTCCCTCGCTTTGCCAGGGGGGATTTCAGTCTGTCCAAGCCCACAGAAACACAGCCCATGTTGCTTCTTAAATCCTTAATCCTGGAATTAGAGGAATAACACCTGTTCCAGACAGATCCTAGCAAAAAATACAGAGAAAAGAGAGGGGAAAAGACAAATATCCTGCAGGAAAAGGGGATTTTTCCACCACACACGCAGGAGGGCCCTTCCAGGGATCGGGCAGCATTGGAAACATCACCTTTGGACAGGATTCTTTATCTGCTGTCAAATTAAATCCATGGCCCGTTTAATCAGGGAGGGCAGAGCCGGGTCCGGTGTCTCCAGGGAGGTTCTGTGGGAAGCAGAGCTTGTCTCTGGGTGAAGCAGGGAAGATGGATTCCAGGCTGCAGGCATGCTGAAGGATTTGCCAGGAGGGCACATAAAAGAGATTCCCCCATGGAAGAATATCAGGATTGTGCAAAGATGAACAGGGCCAGCTTTTAAATGTATTTATTTTCCGAGCAGAGAGAAATAAATATTATTGGTGATTCTGCCCCAAAACAGAGCAAAAATCCTGATGTGCTTAAAGCAGGAGGGAAAATGTTGGGGTGAGAGAGAATATCCTGTCAGGTGGAGTTTGGGAGGAGGTTTGGAATATTTGGGTGTATCCTTGAGGGAGAAGGATTTTTTTCCTTGCTCCTTCCAGCAGCACCTCCTGGGAGAAAAAACAGGAGCAGCCACCAGGTTCCACCTCTGGAAAATGCTTTGGATTCAGGGGGTCCTTCCACAGGGACAAATATCTCAATGTAACACAAGCCAAGGAATGCTGAAGAGCTGTGGCAGAGTGGGAAACAAATAAAATAATCTAGGGGCAAAAAAAGAAATCTGCCCCAGCAGGAAAAGCACAGAGAAAAATTGCTTTGCTGCCTGCAAATCCAAGCAGCCTCTGGGAGAGAAGCAGCTGAATTTATCTTTATTCTGGAGATAAAGACAAGGCTAAAATTCCTGTTGAACATGATCCAAAAAAGCAGATAATGCCCAGATTACGTCTCCAAAGTTTTATAGCCTTAAACTGGAGGAGAAAGGGAAGGGGGAGCTCCTGGGGAGGGAGATTTGGGTTCTGGGAAGGGAGATTTCAGTTCTAGCGAGGGAGATTTGGGTTCCAGGGAGGTAGATTTGGGTTCTGAGCAGCCTGATTTGGGTGCCAGGGAGGGAGATTTGGGTTCCAGGGATGGAGATTTGGTTTCCAGGAAGGCAGATTTGGGTTCCAGGGAGGCTGATTTAGGGTCCAGGGATGGAAATTTGAGTTCAAGGGAGGTAGATTTGGGTTCAAGGGAGGGAGATTTGGATTCAAGGGGGGTAGATTTGGGTTCTGAGCAGGCTGATTTGGGTGCTAGGGAAGGGAGGGAGATTTGGGTTCCAAGGAGGGAGATTTAGGCTTCAGGGTGGAAGATTTGGTTTCCAGGAAGGCAGATCTGGGTTCATCCCCTCTTTGTCCTGCCCAGAGGAGCCTTTAAGGGAGCACTTAACCTGCACTGAATCTGGGGGATTCCACAACTGTTGGAGTCCAGCACATCCCTCTGGCTGCCCTGGCTGTCCCCAGATCCTGGCAGGGGTCTCAGAGACCTTGGCATGAAGTCAGAAACATCTGTATCTTTGATTTTAGCCCGTGGAAAAAGCTGCCAAATTTGTATGAGGAATTACAAGTCACAAGGGTTTGAGTAGTATGGTAGTTGGATTAACGCAGGGTGGAAAAGTAGAATGTTGGGGTTTTTAAAATGTGGTTCAGGGGGTACAAGATGGAGAGATTTGGGCATGTCCTGACCTTCTTCTCCTTCCTCTTGTCCTCCATGTCTTGGTGTGATGGTGACACTTTTCTGTTGGTTTAAGGACAGACACACTGTCCAACATAGAGGATAGATATTGGCACATTATTGTAAATATTGTCTAGGTAATTTCTGACATAAAATGTAAACGCCGCCCAAGGCTGGACGCAGAATGCCACGGCCTCCTTGCTAGATGGACCTCGGCAGGTCAGAGAAAGAATGTTACAGATAAGGAAAAATAAACAACCTTGAGAAGCTGATCCTGTGCATTCAGACTCCTTCTTTGGCTGCATGGGCTGGGAAATGAGGATTTTTAGACTCTTGGGGTCATCCCAGCAAAGCAGACCCTGAGACACAACCAGCCCCATTTAAATATATTTTAAACACTGTTTGATGGTGTCGGCTTTGGTACTCCTCAGAGCCTGGCATGACTGAAACCATTTAGGAAAAACTTTTTTGAGGGGTTTTGAGGGGCTTCCCCTGCTTTTTTTTGGAGCTGGAGTGCGAGGTTACTCAGCACAAGGCCCTCTGGTGACCTGCTGGTCACAGGGATGCTCTGTGGCTAAGGAGGGGACAGAACCAGTTAGGAATAAGATTAAATCACCCAGAACTCCGCAGCCAGGAGCAATCCCAGCTCCAGAACCAGATGTGCATCCAAGCCCACATCTGGAAGAGCTCTGCACCTTCTCCAAGGAAGAGCTCCAGCAGCTCTGGCACCAGTGTGGCCATGGTACACCTTGGCCACAGAAGGGCAGATTTAATCCAGACTTCACATTAAACCAGCCTCAGCTCAGCCCATGCAGAAACCAAATCACAACCAATGATTGGGATCATCCTTTGAGCTCGGAGCAGCACCAGGTTCCTGGTGCAGGAACATTCTCAGATGCCAAACCCCTCAGCTCAGCATCCTCAGATCCTCCCTGGGCCAAACTTGGAGCTGTTTCACCTCCCAGAGCTCCCAGTTATTTCCCAGCAGCTCTGGGGTCCTCCAGGTTTGGTTTTACAAACTGAACCTGTCTCAGGTTGAAAGGTTTACCTGGGGTTGTGTTCTGTCCCATCTGTCAGAGCTGGGGCAGGTCTCTGCTGCTCTTTGGGCACTTTTCTTTCTCTCTCCCACAGCCAATCCTCCCTCCAGGAGATCTCTGCTCTTCATGGCCACTGAGTGTCCCTGCATGGCTGAGAAAATTCCATCATCCATGGGGAGATGCTGCGCCCAGGGGAGGAGCCGAGCATTCCTACTTGGATCCAATCTGACCTGGGAACAGCACAGCAGCCTTTGCCCCCTCCATTCCCAGAGGAGCAGCTTTCTTCCCCCTTCATTCCCAGAGGAGCAGCTTTCTTCCCCCTTCATTCCCAGAGGAGCAGCTTTCTTCCCTCTGCATTCCCAGAGGAGCAGCTTTCTTCCCCCTGCATTCCCAGAGGAGCCCAGGCCCATCTCCCCCAGCCCTGGAGCTCCAGAGGAAAACTCCCCCCTTGTGCAGGATCCCTGCTCCAGCAGAAGCACAGCTGGCACTGCAGGAGGGCTGAGCCACCCTGGCATGGGGCTGCTGCCACCTCCCTGACCCACAGCCTGACAGGGCCTGTCTGACTCTGCCACTGCTTTGTTTGTACTATTGCATTGGTATTTTTAATTTTCCTGGTAAAGAACTGTTATTCCTGCTTCCATATCTTTGCCTGAGAGCTCATTAATTTCAGAATTAGAATAATTCAGATGGAGGGGTTTTGCATTTTCCATTTCAGGGGAGGTTCCTGCCTTCCTCAGCACACACCTGGCTGTTCAAACCAAGACACACCTGTGTTCATGTGACTATTTCTATCAATAACACAAACATGGGAAATGTTGGTAGACTGATTCTGTAAATATATAGTGCCTTCTCTTTTGAATTTCACAACATTCAATTAATTTACATAATATCATTTAAATTTTTATAAGATATTATATAGATATTATATGATATAAGGATAAGAAATAAGACAAATATGGATAGAAGGAATTTGCTTTTCCACATGTTTTTATTTCAGGATATATTTATAACTTAATTAAACTTATTAACTTTATTAAAGAATATTTAAATATGTCGACACAAGCCTTTCTCAAGGAATGAAACCATCAACTGCTTGGTTTAAGTTTAGGGTCACTACCTCTGAAAACCAAAGAGAAATCCTGGAAAAGGGAAGGAGCTCGGTTTGCAAACTCTGCCAGCCAGAGCCTGGGCGATGGCACCTGATGGCTTCAGCAGCGCCCAGGGGGTGAAAAGCTGTCACCGCTGAGTCAGAGATGGCACAGACTCCTATCAGAAGGCAAAGTGGCAAAAGCCTCTTTAGTTTAGTTTAGTTCACCCTCTCTTCTTTTAGATCTCAGTTTGCTACAGGTGGACCTGATTGGTCATTTAATCAACAAATTTCACATGATTGGCCAAATAAAAGGCACCCATTTGTAAACAAACTTATGAAAAAACCAGCAAAACAGATAATTAGAAACCTGCAGATTGTTTTAATATTTGGCTATCACTGATTCTCTCCAGCTCCCTAAATCTTCCCAGGCTGATTCTGGGAAAACTTATCTGGCTTTCTCTCTCTCTCTGACCAGGCTGTCACATCCACAGAAAGCTCCTGCCAGACCCATCCCAGCTTCCCAGTCATCCAGAGGAAGGATCCCTGCAAATCCTGGGATGTGATTCCAGCAGCTCCCAGCATTGCTCCTGGAGGGCTCTGCTGGGAATTGGCTCTCCTGTAATTGGGAACAGCGCCTGGCTCACTGTCAGAGCATCCTGGGGTGCTGGAGAATGGGATGAGGCATTCCCATGGCTGCTGTGCTTGGAACAAATTAGGATTTTAATGCTCAGATATGGCTCCTGAGTGCCAGCAGCTGAGCACAAAGAAATCCATGGAAACAGGAATTTTATGGGGTGGGTGGAGGTGCTGCTCCCCTTTGTAACACCCAAATCTGCCTGGCAATGCCTCTGTTTCCATCAACTCTCGTTTTTCCAAGTGTTTCCTCCTTGGACTGAATCATCCTGGGTTTAAAGTTGCAGGAAGAGTTCAGGAAAAGCAGCTCAGCTTTGGTGGGATGAAATTCCAAAGGGTCAGCCCTGACCCTCTGCGGTTCTGTCTCAGTTTGAACAGCCAGGTGTCTGCTAAGGAAGGCAGGGGCTGCCCTTGAAATGGGAAATGCAAACCCCCTCCCTCTGAATTATTGCAATTTTGGAATTAGGGGGCTCTCAGACAAAGATATGGGAATTGCAATAACAGTTCTTTACCAGGAAAATTAAAAATACCAATGCAATAGAACAAACAAAGCAGTGTGAGAGTCAGAGCAGACCTGGCAGGCTGTGGGTCAGGGAGGTGGCTCAGCCCCATGCCAGGGTGGCTCAGCCCTCCTGCAGTGCCAGCTGTGCTTCTGCTGGAGCAGGGATCCTGCACAAGGGGGGAGTTTTCCTCTGGAGCTCCAGGGCTGGGGGAGATGGGCCTGGGCTCCTCTGGGAATGCAGGGGGAAGAAAGCTGCTCCTCTGGGAATGCAGGGGGAAGAAAGCTGCTCCTCTGGGAATGCAGGGGGAAGAAAGCTGCTCCTCTGGGAATGCAGGGGGCAAAGGCTGCTGTGCTGTTCCCAGGTCAGATTGGATCCAGGTAGGAATGCTCGGCTCCTCCCCTGGGAGCAGCATCTCCCCATGGATGATGGAATTTTCTCAGCCATGCAGGGACACTCAGTGGCCATGAAGAGCAGAGATCTCCTGGAGGGAGGATTGGCTGTGGGAGAGATAAAGAAAAGTGCCCAAAGAGCAGCAGAGACCTGCCCCAGCTCTGACAGATGGGACAGAGCACAACCCAAGGTAATTCCTTCAGCCTAAGACAATGTGGAAAATGTTCCTCATCGGTGCTGTTCATAGTCTGGTTCATTTGTGCAGTCACTGACTGGAGGAGACTGGCTCGGACCCTCAGTTATTTGCAGAACTCCCGTGGGTACCTCTCACTGTTTCCCAGGTCGATGATGCTTTGAAGAACTGAATTCACCTTCATTTAAACTTTAGGCTGTTCATGTCTCTGCTCCAACTTGTGTTGTCTTGCAATGATTTTATAAAACCATTACACTGGCACGTAATGATCCGGTAACACTTCAGACACAGGGGTTTGAAATTAATTTAGGTGAGGAATTAATTGAATTGGGGTAGTGAATGGGAGCTCTCAGTGCTGTCCCTGCCACCATCCCACTGCCCTGGCTGGATGAATCCCTTCCTGCTGGCATCACCAAGGCTGAGCTCCAGCTGGGAGCGCTGGCATCAAAGGCAGAGCAGTGCCGGCTGAACTTGAAAGGCAAAATCGCTGGGAAAACACCAACCCCCCTTCCCGGGAACACCCCCGACCCCATCCAGCGGCAGCGCTGGCACTTCAAACACAGCCCCCACCGCCCTTGGCTGGCTCCCCGTCCATGTGGAGCCCTTCCTGAGGCTTTCCCAGCCCCACAGAGCTCCCTTTGTGCTGGGAACGCAATGGGATCAGCCCGGAGCCCACGGCAGGAGCCGCTCTGGGATCCCTTAGAGCCCCCGAGGCTCAGCCCTGCGCCTGCTGCTCCCGGTTCCGTGGACTGGGAGGTGCTGGGAGTGCCGGGTTTGGGGTCCCCCATCCCCCCCAGGTGTTGCCCTGCAGCATTTCCCTGCTGCTGCTTTCTGGGCCCTCTCCCAAACACCCCAAACTCTCAGGAGAGCCCCATTTCCTGTGCTTCCCTGATCCATCTGTATTCCAGAGGGAGCTGCTGAGCCCCAGCCCCTGCACCCTTCACCTGCCCAGTGCCCGAAGCTTCCTGGCCTGGGATCCTCATGGAATGTTTGGGGTTGGGAAGGACCCTGAAGTCCATCCCATTGCCGAGGGCAGGGACACCTCCTGCTATTCCAGACTGCTCCAAGCCCCATCCAAGCTGGCCTTGAGCAATTCCAGAGGCATCCACAGCTTCTCTGGGCACCCCGTGCCAGGGCCTCAGCATCTGCTGTGTCCCTGATCCTTTTTATAGCATCCCACATCATTAGCTCCACGGATAAGGAATGTGGTAGGGTTGGATGTGGGGTTCAGTCGCTGTTTTTCCCTGTTTTCCAGAGAAGTCAGGACAAGGCATGGCTGGATCACCTTCTCCATCCTCCCTCACAAGCTGCTGGCAGAGTCCCTGCCATGAGTTACATCCACATAGGGGGGGTTTGGGAAGGGAAATTCCACCTGGGATGTGGCTTCAAGATGTGTGGATCAGGAAGTGACTGAGGAATGGTAGGCAGCTCCTTTGGGATCACAGGAACAGACACCAAAGCAAATCCCTCTCCAAGACTTGACATGAAAAGCAGCACTCTGGGGGCCTGCTGTTCAAAGCTGTTTTTTTCCCCAGGATCCTGGCCTGGAATGAGAGGAATTCCATGTGGGTGGCAGGGATGTGGTGGGACTGGGAGCCAAATGTCTGGGAAGAGGCATCTCCCTCTGAGCATCCTTATTCCAAAGGGTTCCAGAGTCACTTGGTACTGGGGGATAAATCCAGGCAGAGCCAGGAGCCATCCCTGCCATCTCAAAGGGATAAATGCGGGATTTCCCAACAGCCAGGAGCCATCCCTGCCATCCCAGCAGGATAAATCCAGCTTTTCCCAACAGC
>QUSF01000596.1:0-11171 GCA_003676055.1 Chloebia gouldiae | reverse complement strand
CCCAGAGCAGCTGTGGCTGCCCCTGGATCCCTGGCAGTGCCCAAGGCCAGGCTGGACACTGGGGCTGGGAGCTCCTGGGACAGTGGGAGGGGTCCCTGCCATGGCAGGAGTGGCACTGGGATGGGATTTAAGTTCCCTTCCAACCCAAACCATTCTGGAATTTCATGACATCATAGGAGAAATGGCAGCAGCATGGGGAAGGATTTAAGCATCTGAATAAGGTTTTTTTTTAGAGCAGAAGTGGAAGGTGAGATGGAAAGACTGTGATCCAAAATCCTTTTGGGTGGAGAACAAGGAACACACTCTGGACGTCCCACAGCAAACAGGATGGTGACTTTGTGCTCCCTACCCAAAGCACCCTCCAAGTTCTCCTATGGAGAACATCAGGTTTGGGTCATCCTCCCCAGGGCACCACTTCTGAGGTGACATCCACCCTTCTGCCAGGGAACAGGGACAGGAGGAGAGGGAACAACCTCAGGCTGGGCCAGGGTGGGCTCAGGGTGGATTTTGGGAAAATTTCCTTCTGGAAAGGGCTGTCCAGGCTGGACAGTGGTGGATCCCCATCCCTGGAGGGATTTAACAGCCCCGGGAATGTGGCACTTGGTGACACGGGCAGTGCTGGCCTTGGCAGGGCTGGGTTAAAGGTTGGACTCCCTGGTCATTTCCAAGCTGAAGGATGCTGTGATTCCAAGACTCACAGGAAAGAAATCCCGGAAAACAGCTTGGATTTTGAGCTTTTTCACAGATTTTGTCTGCTCTTGCCTTGTTTTGGATTCCAAGGGTTGGGCCAGGCCCCGGGAGTTCCCTGGGGGACAATAATGTGGATTCAGCCTGAAAGCTGAGCCCCGCTGGGCACAGGGCCTGGGGTTCCCAGCAGGAATAAACTCCAGACTGCCCCTGCCAAGAGGAAACCTCAGCTCAGGGAGCAGCAGAAGGAATCGTTCCCTTTCCCATCTGCATCCCCAGCTGATGTCAGGAGGGAAAATATTGGATTAGGGGGATTGGAGAGAAATCCCTGTCTGGGCCTCAGTTTCCCAAAGAAACAGTTCAGCCCTAAAGCCTAAAACTCACAAAAACTGATTTCAGCAGGATTTTAGGATTTGCCCAAAAAAATTCCCTCTGTGCCCCAAATTCCTTCTGTTCCCCTCTTCCAGCTGCTCCTTGGGGCCACTGCAGGTCCCTCGCAGCCCCTCCTGTGACCCAGGTGTGGCGATTTGTCACCGCCTCGGCTGATGGAGCCCTGTCATTATCCAATTACTCTGAAATCGCTTTGAGCCGCCACCTAACCAAGGGAAAATGCAAATCAAGGTGTTAATTCCCGGCGTTTAAAAATAGCCAGCAGAGCCAGGAATGTTTGCAGGAGACACAGGTGAGGGAATAAAGGGGAGAAAAAGCACATTTGAAACAGGTTCAGTAATTCAAATCTGAGCTGCTTGATTCTGGAATTCCTGCAGGATGCTCCAGACAGGGCGGGGGGGAGGGGGGGGATCCCGATTCCTTCTCCTGCTGCCCCTCAATTCCCTGTCCTGGTGGGGGATCCTGCCCATTCCCAGGGCATTCCATGGGAATCCATGAGGGGTTTCAAAGAGATCAAATCCCCAATTTGTCGACCTTGAGCTGCAAAGCTGTGACATTCCTGGCAAAAATCCCTCCTGCCCTGTGTGAGGAACATCCCAGGAATTGTCTAATGATGGGATGGGCACCTGGAGGGGACATTTCCGCACGGCGACCTCATCTGACATTCCCAAAATGAGCTCCTGCCCCGTTCTGGGAGGAAGGTTCTGGGAGGGGATGGGATCCACCTGGATCCAGGGGGGTCCGACAGGTGTCTCAAGCATTTCCAGACTTCTCCAGGGGTGTTGTTTAAAGGGAATGCTGAGAATTACTGGGGTGGTGTCGAAGTCCAGCACATCCCTCTGGCTGCCCTGGCTGTCCCCAGACCCTGGCAGGGGTCTCAGAGACCTTGGCATGAAGTCAAAAACATCTGTATCTTTGATTTTAGCCCATGGAAAAAACTGCCAACTCTGTATGAGGAATTACAAGCCACAAGGGTTTGAGTAGTGTGGTAGTTGGATTAACACAGGGTGGAAAAGTAGAATTTTGGGATTTTTTAAATGGGGTTGAGGGGGTCCAAGATGGAGAGATTTGGGTGTGTCTGGCCTTCTTCTCCTTTTTCTTGTCCTCCATGTCTTGCTGTGATGGTGACACTTTTCTGTTGGTTTAAGGACAGACACACTGTCCAACATAAATGATAGATATTGGCACGTTATTGTAAATGTGGCACACGTAGTTTTTGGTATAAAATGTAAACACTGCCCTGAAGGCAGACAGAATGCCACAGCCTCCTTGCTAGATGGACCTCAGCAGGTCAGAGAAAGAATGTTCTAGATAAGGAAAATAAATAACCTTGAGAATGCAATCCAAAGCATTCCTGACCCCTCCTTTGGCTGTGGGGCTAGGAAGCAAAGACTTTTTATGATCCTGTGGTCATCTCGACCTTCAGAACCCCGACACATCAACAGGGTGATGCAAAGATCACCCAGCAGCTCCTCCTGCCAGGTGAGTTTGGATCAGACCTGGAGACATCCCCAGGCTGTGAGAGAAGGGGAGTGTCCCCTACCACTGTCATGAGGCTTTCCCAAAAATTCAAGGAATCACAGAATCCTGAAATGGTTTGAGCTGGAAGGGAGCTTAAATCCCATCCAGTGCCACCCCTGCCATGGCAGGGACCCCTCCCACTGTCCCAGGAGCTCCCAGCCCCAGTGTCCAGCCTGGCCTTGGGCACTGCCAGGGATCCAGCGCAGCCACAGCTGCTCTGGGAATTCCAGCCCAGTCCCTGCCCACCCGCCCAGCTGGAATTCCTTTCCAGTATCCATCTCTGCTCCCAGTTTAAAGCCTCTCTGTGACTCAGTGGGCCAAATCCAGGGAGAAATCCCATGGCAGCTCCAGGAACCCCCATCCATGGTGGGAGCAGCGCTCACATTTTCCTCTGGAATTCATTGCCAGGGAGGAAATGGGGTGGGAGCTTTATCAGGAGCAGCTGTTCCCATTCCCCATTCCCAGAGACTCCATGGGGATGGGAGAGGGCTACAAAAAATGAGGGAGGCAGGATCTGCTCGGAAGGTTTGGATTTGATCTAAGGGGGGATTCTGGGATGGATTTTGTCTTTATTAGAATTATAATTATCATTGTTTTGTTCCAGGCAGCAGCTCAGGCTCCCCATTATTTTTAATTGGCTTGGTTCCTCGTTAGATGGAACACAGATTCGTCAGCGGGCACAATTCCTCACGGAATGCAAATCCAGGCACCAAATGTCCGGGCTCCAGCAGTCCTGGATAAACACGGAGCATTTCCATAGTGGGGAATACTCCCTTAGGGAATTCTCTGTCCTCGGGGATGTGGGACACAGGGTGAGCTGTCTTGTCCCACACAGGCATGGATTCAGCCTCGGGGAAAAACAATTGTGGGCAGGAAATAGGTGGGAATAGGAGGGACACAATTCCCAAAGGTGCATTCCCACTGCCAATTGTCCTGGAGCAGGTAAATACCGGGGAATGTTGGCTCAGCTGCTGGAATAGCCACTGGGGCTCAGGAAATGCTGGAATTCCTGGAGCACAAATTCTGTTCTTTGCCTCCAATCCTGAACAATGGCCCAAAAATCCTTGGAGTGTCGTCGTGCCCAGATATCCATCGCTCCCCCCAGGCCTCCGGAGCAGGACAGGGAGCTGTATCCGGCCATTCCCGCTGGGATTTCAGTGTTCTTTGTCCTGAAAGGCTTCCTGTCCTTGGAAAGCAGGGGAAAGGGGCCAGGAGCTAAAAAAGGTGGGAAGAAACACGTGAAGGAGGCTCAGGGAGGAGGATTTGTGGAGCCTCGGAGGGTGGGAGAAACAGGAAGAGGTGGGAATGAGGATGGGGAGGGGTTGTTCATGTCCAGGAATGCAGAGGGTTCTGAAATGGGATTTGGATTTTCCAGTGAGGCAGGAGGGGATGCAGCATGTCCACAGAGCGAGGCAGGAGCAGAGCAGCATTTTCTGGGGTGAGCCTTGGGAGCAGCAGGTCGGCACATGGGACAAATCCTCTTCATTTGGCGTATCCAGAAAAGCTCAGGGAGGATTTGGGACCCACTGAGGACCCTCCACAGCTCAGGGCTGGCACCTGAGGACCCTTCCCAGCTGTGTGTTCCCAAGGTGGTCACCTGGCCACTCAAGTGTGGCTGTTCCCTAAAATCCCTGTCAACCACCACAGGCTTGGTGCCTTTGGGCCGTTCCTTTTCCAGGTGAAATCCCAATCCTGACGTTATTTTTGTGTGCTTTGCTCACATCACAGAAATTTATAGAGGCTGATTCATAGGGTGCAAGAAAATTCCCAGTAAACCACATTTGGGGTTGTCTTGGTAAATCCTGGGGTCTGCAACGGCACCACAGCAATGGAAAATTCCTGTAAGAGCCGTTGGGGAGGAAAATAAATAAAAAATGGGGACTGGGATATAATCAGAGGCTGTTTCCAGCCTTCAGCCCAAATTCCAACACCTCAGGCAGGCAGTTGCTCATTTCTGCTCTGGCAAACGCGGGAGCACAGCACAGTGGGGTCATTATTGGGGCTGGGACGGGCTGGAAGCCGGGGTTAGGGCCCTTCCCGCCAGGAATGCTGAGCTGCTGCTGCAGGCAGGGATTGCTGATGGAATTGCCCCACTCTGGGAAATGGGCTGAGAAAGGAGGGATTTGGGGCTCTGCTGCTGTGGCCATCCAGGAGGGATTCCTGAGCTGCTCCCAGGAGTGTGGGATTTGCTCTGCTGGAGGCTGAGGGCTGGGATGTCCCTAGGGGGTGACGCACTTGGAGCAGAGCTTCCTGAGGGAAGCAGGGGCATAAAGACCCATTCCCCAAGCCCAAAGGGAAGGATGTTCCCTGGATTTCTGGCCAGCAGGACATCACTGGGGCTGGGGGAATATTTCTGGGAACCTCCTGGGCTTTGGCACTGGGGCTGGGGATGGCTCTGAGGGTGGTGTGGGGACACCCAAACCCCGCCTGCTGCTCCAGGGATGGATCCAGGGAGGTCTGGCCTGGCAGGAGCTGGATAAAGACATCCAGGATTCCTTAGGGAGGCCAAGGGTAGCCCAAGAGGATTTCCGGGGTGGGATGCAAAGATCACCCAGCAGCTCCTCCTGCCAGGTGAGTTTGGATCAGACCTGAAGAGATCCCCAGGCTGTGAGAGAAGGGGGGTGTCCCCTACCACTGTCATGGGGTTTTCCCAAAAATTCAGGGAATCACAGAATTCTGAAATGGTTTGAGTCAGAAGGGAACTTAAATCCCATCACCCCTGCCATGACAGGGACCCCTCCCACTGTCCCAGCAGCTCCCAGCCCCAGTGTCCAGCCTGGCCTTGGGCACTGCCAGGGATCCAGGGGCAGCCACAGCTGCTCTGGGAATTCCAGCCCAGCCCCTCCCCACCCTGCCAGGGAACAATTCCCAATTCCCAATCTCCCATCCAGCCCTGCCCTCTGGCAGTGGGAGCCATTCCCTGGCTCCTGTCCCTCCAGGCCTTGTCCCCAGTCCCTCTGCAGCTCTCCTGGAGCCCTCCCTGGAGACTTCTCCTC
Organism: Chloebia gouldiae; assembly: GCA_003676055.1. NCBI lineage: Eukaryota > Metazoa > Chordata > Aves > Passeriformes > Passeridae > Chloebia > Chloebia gouldiae. The sequence continues at coordinate 5,577 of QUSF01000596.1, read as the reverse complement.
TCCAGGTGAACATTTCCAGGCTGCACTGGGATCATCCATGGCTGTGCTGGGATGGACCAGGCTCCTCAGCATTGCTGCAGTTGCCATGGAAACCATTCCTTAAGCCCACCCCGATGGGCCCAGGACCAGGCAGAAGCTTCTCCCTCCACTCCCGGGGCAGGACAGAGTCCGGAGCAGCTGGCACCAAGAACTCAGGCCAGGCCCTGGGCAGACAATGTTTAAATGACTTTATTTTTTATCTTTTCCTCATTTTATAAATGGGCACAGCACAGAAATAATTAAAAAAAATAGACAGTACCATTACAGTGCTAGATCCATTGGCAAAGATTATTTTTAGAGTCTTTTTTTTTTTGTCATTATTTTTAAAATTTTGGCCATTGAGTAAGAACAAAAACAATTAACAAACATTTTCTTTTCCTTTTGTTTTTGAAACAGACACTATGAAGCCATTTCAGTACTAAACTCTAGGAGAGTTATGTACATACCAAAAAAAGTTCTGTTTAAGATATGTCTCCTATTAAAAATATTTACATGCATTTTTTTTTCCCTCCCGGATTCAATGAAAGCTCCAACATCTGTAGTGTTCCAGATCTTTGTTTTGTTCTCCTATGGGGATTGGAAATCAGCTCCAAAAAAAAAAAGTGAAGTTGGAATTACTTCAATCTTCTGGAAAGGGAGATTTTTTAAAATTTTATTTTTGGGATGTTTATCAATGGAATTTTTTTTGTCTTTTTTAGAATTATTTTATTTTTAATTTATACAAGAAGGTTTGATGTTTATTTACAGGAGGAGCAGCGGGTGATGGTTTATCCTGGAGATGCAGTGGTGAGAGAGAAGGGGAGGATTTTAAAAAGTTTTTCTATCAAACTGCAATGGATTCCTGTTTTTCGGGAGTCTAGTTTGATTGTCAGCTGGGCTGGGGTGACTTCGGCCAGGGGGGACCCTGAACGGGGGGAATTCCTGCAGGAAAAATCCCTGGAGCCCTGGAGGTCTTGGGAGAAGCACTGGAATGTGGGGTGTGAAAAAAAATCAGGGTTTTTTTAAACCAAAAATCAAAATGATGGGAAAAATAAACATAGAAATAAAAAGTTTGGATCTGCAGACCGAGGCTCCCCTACAGAGAAGGGGCAGCTGCTGGAACAGGGACTGGGGGGCTCCAGAGCTCGCGGGGGTTTGGATCCACCCCGGGATCCCATCCCGGACCTGCTGCGGCCCTACAGCGGCAAAAGGCTCCTGATCCCACCCCAGCGATCCCAAACCACTGAGACCAGGACTGGGATCGGGATCAGGATTGGGATCAGGACTGGGATCGAGGTCGAGACTGGGATTGGGATCAGGACTGGGATCAGGACTGGGATTGGGATCAGGGAGATGTGAAGGGCAGGGAGGAGAGGGAGGATTAGCAGGAATTGGAGAGGTGGAATCCTGCATCCCTTAGGACAGGGAATCCTGCATCCCTTGGAAATGGGGCCAAGGCTGAATCCCATATTCCTTGGGACAGGGGCCAAGGGCTGCAGAGCCCAGCACGGGGTGCTGGAGGACAAATCCTCCTCCTTTTCCTTTTTCCTCCTCCTTTTCCTCTTTTTCCTCCTCCTTTTCCTCTTTTTCCTCCTTTTCTTCTTTTTCCTCCTCATTTTCCCCCCCAGGAGCAGAACCCCTTGGCCCCATGCCCATCTATACATCTCTACATATACATTAATTACATACACATATTATATACACACACACACTCCAGCCCCAGCCCTGCTCCCAGGGATCCCAGGGAGCTCATTCCCATCAAACCTCTCTGGATTGAAAGCTCTGAGTTACTTCAGAGCCTGGCAGAAAACCTTGGAGCCAGAAAAGTTCATTACAAGGGTGGTTATGGGAGAAAAAGGGAATTTAAAAATCCATTCCAGTTCTCGCCTGGTGGGTTTGTTCCTGTGGAAGGAACTGAGCTGGGGATTCGCAGCAGGGAGAGCTCGGAATGCTGGAGATGAGGTAAAGGAACTCCCAGACAGGGATTGTCAGGGAAGCTGGGGAGGGAGAGGGGAAATTTGAGGCAAAGCAGCCCATCCTGGCAGTCCCCCAGCCTGAGGCATTCCCTTCCCATCCCCCTCCCTGCAGCTGCATCCCCCCAGCACGGCTCCTTATGGAGAGGTCCAAAATCAGAGAGGTTTTTGGAGCTAAGGGACAGCTCCATCCCACCACAGGCACCTGGTGTTTTTATTGAAAGATCCAAGATCAGAGAGATTCTTGGAGCTAAGGGACAATTCCCAGCCATGCAAAACCCACCAAGGGCTGGGTCCTGCTGCTTCTGGGCCCCTTCCATGTCCTGCCCTTCCCAATCTCCCCATTCCAGCCCTGGCTTGGGCTCTCTGCTCTTCCCTTCCCTTTGGATGTGGCCTAGGAGTTCCTGGCTGTTCTCCTGCTGGATATTCTCCATCATTCTCCTGCTGCAATTCCAGCAGGGAGAGCCCCAAGGCTGGCACAGCTGGCAGAGCAGCCCAACCACCATGCAATTCTAGAAACTCCTAAAATTATCCAGCTGGAAGAGACAAGGTTCTCCCTGTGGCTCCAGCGCATCACACACATGCAGGAATGGTCAGAAAATAAATGAAAAATCCATGGAAAAAATCCCTCGGGGAGAACAGCTGGAGAAGGACCAGCACATCTGGGCACTGTGCCAGCTGTTCCTGGCTGGGATCACCATGAGGGATGGGAATTTGGGCAGAGGGGACGATGCCAGACTTGGCTTTGGGAAAGGAAGATGCTGGAGATGCTTCCACTCCTGCTGGAGTTCATTTTCCCAAAATCCTGCTCTGGGGGATGGCTCCTCCCATGTGGAGCCTCCTCGCCTCTCCCCCATCCGTGTTCCCACCAGGAATCCCCGAAAAGCCCCGGAGCAGCTGCCTCCCCCTGTGCCAGGTACCGGCCCTCGGGGCTTGATCCATCCCTGTGTCTCTGCTCATGGAGAAATGGCTTCATCCAGGATTTCCTGGGCAGATGGACTTCCCCAAAAAATCCTGCCCATATTCAGCTCCATCCCAGCTCCTTGGAGGGAGGCACAGGGTCACATTCTCCAGAACAAGACTTTCTTTCCCCTTCAAACATTGACTCCAACAGCCTCGTGGAGCTGAGGTGACACAAGAGGCTGTGACATCGTTCCACAACCACAAGAAGTTGGCTCCAAACACAAAAAATTCTCCTGGAGCTCAGATCCCTCTCCAGGTGGAGAGAAAAAGCATGGGAGCAGGAGATAAACAATGAATTATTTCATCACTTCTGATTTGCTGTTTAATTGCCTTCACCTTTTTTTTTTTTAATTACTGCAAAAGTCCTGCCCAGGCTCCTCTCACCCTCCCACCTCCAGCTCTCCTTACTCCCAAAGCTGTGATGGATTTAAGTGCCGGGATTACAACCTAACACCAACTGAGAGGGACGAGGTTAAGCTTGAGTGAGTAAAAAAATTGTATTATGGAGCTCCAGACTATTAAATAGGAGGAAAAAATGGAATGAAGAAGATTAAGGAGGCAGCTCTGAAAAGCAGCATTAAAAAGATTAAGCTGGGAGGGTTTTTTTTAAAGCAAGCTCCAAAGATTAAATCCAGGTTTTCCCCTAAGATGGGGATTTTGGGTGGCCTTGGTGACCTTGACTTGTGCCACTCCCCTTTGTGTGATCCCAACAGGGCCAAAATCCTCCAAATCATCAAATCCAGGAGTCCAAACTCCCTCTGGAGCAGCACAAAGTGGCTCTGGGTTGGCACCAGGCTCCTTCTGAGTGTGTTCCCTTCTTTGGAGCATCCTCATCCTTCATCCTTATCTGCATCCTCATCCTCTCTCCAGGATGGACATGGAAATGGTCACTCCCAGCACCACCACCCCAAACATCCAACAGGGCCTTCTCCAAGCTCCAAGAACCTAAACCACAAGGATTTTGAGGCTGACAGCTCAAAAATGAGGATTTAGAGCTGATCCATGGGGCTCTGTTCCCTATCACAAAGCAAAGCCAGGTGGTCATTTTGGGTTGTATCCCAGGGAAAAGCAGCCCTAAGCTCCCAATTCCCAATTCCAAATCCCATGTGAGCATCCCAGTGCACTGAGAAGTTCCAGGGATTTCATTTCCTTCCATCCCTGTGTTACTGTGGGTGTACAGGAGTGGAGATATGTATTTATATATATTCAAAATATTCTTCTGGCCTCAAATCCCTTCCACAATGGAGCTCTTCTCTCTTGTAACCCCCACCAGGGCCGTAAAACACTAAATCCACCAACCCCCTCAGGGGCCAAAGTGTCCCTGGATCTGTGCAGGCTAATTCATGAAGCAATGATTTTTTCCCCCAAATTTTCCCATTTAAATTGTTCCAAGAGCAAATCAAAAGTCTCCATGGGACCCCATCGAGATCATGACCATTGTGACAACAAAACACCACAAACAGGGCTCCAGCTAATTAAGAGCCACCTCAATGAAACACCTTAATTGAAATATCTGCATTAATTAATCTGCACCCTGGGCAGCCTCAGAGGGGACACCTGGAGGGTGCCAGGGTCGGGTTCTCTCCAGCCCTGTGGGTTGTGCTGGGATTTAAACACCAGTGAAGGAAAACCATCAGTCCTGGGGATTCAATTAACAAAGGAAAACCATCAATCCTGGGTGTTTCCATTGATTTTGGGATCTTTCCAATGGTCCAACCAGCCCTGGGGCTGAGCCATGGCTCTGCCTCCCCTTCCTCACCTCTAGAGCTGGACCCTGAGGGGACAGGGATGGTCTCTCCTTGGATCTCCTTCCTTAGGCTGCATCCCACGCTTTGCAGAGCTCTGCTATCCCCGCTGGAAGAGCCAGGGAGAGGATTCATCTTCTCCATTCCCAGCTCACCCCAGGGAATGTCCCGCAGAGCCGAGCTTTAGTGGTCACAGTGAAAACCCAGCCCAAGCCAAGTCCCTTCCTGGCCAAACCCCACAGCCAGATGTGGATCCAAGAGATTCCAGGGGGTGGCCGGATGGCAGCAGCCTGGGATGCCCTGATGCAGCTCCACACGTTCTCCAGAACGTTGATCCAAAGGGATCATCCCCAGAGTTTGTATTTATTTCCTTTTTTCTCCACTCCAGGAGTGAATCCCAGGTATTCCAGCCCCTTGTGCTTTTCCCAAGGTTCCAGAAGCATTGGCGACTCACATTCTGCCTTCCAGCAGAAGGGGAATCCTGCAGAATGACCAGCCCCATTCCAAAAGAAAACCAAAAAATAAAGACGAGACAGAGGGAAGGAAATCTCCTTCCTTTATGGATGGAAAAAAAAGGGCAATAAATCCAAAGCAAACCCCCTGCGCCCCAGGGCTGACAGGAGGTCTCTGAATCTCAGAGTTCCTGGTGGTGGTGGTGGGAAAAGTCCAGTCGAGCTCCAGGCAGCTCCGTGGGCAGCCCATCCCGTGCTCTCCAGGGCATTCCCAGGCATGGCTGCCCTGGCATCGGCTCCTTGGCATCAGCTCCGTGTCCCGTCCCTCCCGCCAGCAGAAAGGCCAGCGGTGCTCGGCGTCACCTCGGGGTGCTCAGTGTCACCTCGGGGTGCTCGGTCTGACCTTGGCAGTGCTCAGCGTCACCT
>QUSF01000595.1:15726-26973 GCA_003676055.1 Chloebia gouldiae | reverse complement strand
TGACGCTGAGCACTGCCAAGGTCACACCGAGCACCCCGAGGTGACACTGAGCACCCCGAGGTGATGCTGAGCACTGTCAAGGTCAGACCGAGCACCCCGAGGTGACACCGAGCACCCCGAGGTGACACTGAGCACCCCGAGGTGACGCCAAGCACTGCTGGCCTTTCTGCTGGCGGGAGGGACGGGACACGGAGCTGATGCCAAGGAGCCGATGCCAGGGCAGCCATGCCTGGGAATGCCCTGGAGAGCACGGGATGGGCTGCCCACGGAGCTGCCTGGAGCTCGACTGGACTTTTCCCACCACCACCACCAGGAACTCTGAGATTCAGAGACCTCCTGTCAGCCCTGGGGCGCAGGGGGTTTGCTTTGGATTTATTGCCCTTTTTTTTCCATCCATAAAGGAAGGAGATTTCCTTCCCTCTGTCTCGTCTTTACTTTTTGGTTTTCTTTTGGAATGGGGTTGGTCATTCTGCAGGATTCCCCTTCTGCTGGAAGGCAGAATGTGACTCTCCAATGCTTCTGGAACCTTGGGAAAAGCACAAGGGGCTGGAATACCTGGGATTCACTCCTGGAGTGGAGAAAAAAGGAAATAAATACAAACTCTGGGGATGATCCCTTTGGATCAACATTCTGGAGAGCGTGTGGAGCTGCATCGGGGCATCCCAGGCTGCTGCCATCCGGCCACCCCCTGGAATCTCTTGGATCCACATCTGGCTGTGGGGTTTGGCCAGGAAGGGACTTGGCTTGGGCTGGGTTTTCACTGTGACCACTAAAGCTCGGCTCTGTGGGACATTCCCTGGGGTGAGCTGGGAATGGAGAAGATGAATCCTCTCCCTGGCTCTTCCAGCGGGGATTGCAGAGCTCTGCAAAGCATGGGATGCAGCCTAAGGAAGGAGATCCAAGGAGAGACAATCCCTGTCCCCTCAGGGTCCAGCTCTAGAGGTGAGGAAGGGGAGGCAGAGCCATGGCTCAGCCCCAGGGCTGGTTGGACCATTGGAAAGATCCCAAAATCAATGGAAACACCCAGGATTGATGGTTTTCCTTTGTTAATTGAATCCCCAGGACTGATGGTTTTCCTTCACTGGTGTTTAAATCCCAGCACAACCCACAGGGCTGGAGAGAACCCGACCCTGGCACCCTCCAGGTGTCCCCTCCGAGGCTGCCCAGGGTGCAGATTAATTAATGCAGATATTTCAATTAAGGTGTTTCATTGAGGTGGCTCTTAATTAGCTGGAGCCCTGTTTGTGGTGTTTTGTTGTCACAATGGTCATGATCTCGATGGGGTCCCATGGAGACTTTTGATTTGCTCTTGGAACAATTTAAATGGGAAAATTTGGGGGAAAAAATCATTGCTTCGTGAATTAGCCTGCACAGATCCAGGGACACTTTGGCCCCTGAGGGGGTTGGTGGATTTAGTGTTTTACGGCCCTGGTGGGGGTTACAAGAGAGAAGAGCTCCATTGTGGAAGGGATTTGAGGCCAGAAGAATATTTTGAATATATATAAATACATATCTCCACTCCTGTACACCCACAGTAACACAGGGATGGAAGGAAATGAAATCCCTGGAACTTCTCAGTGCACTGGGATGCTCACATGGGATTTGGAATTGGGAATTGGGAGCTTAGGGCTGCTTTTCCCTGGGATACAACCCAAAATGACCACCTGGCTTTGCTTTGTGATAGGGAACAGAGCCCCATGGATCAGCTCTAAATCCTCATTTTTGAGCTGTCAGCCTCAAAATCCTTGTGGTTTAGGTTCTTGGAGCTTGGAGAAGGCCCTGTTGGATGTTTGGGGTGGTGGTGCTGGGAGTGACCATTTCCATGTCCATCCTGGAGAGAGGATGAGGATGCAGATAAGGATGAAGGATGAGGATGCTCCAAAGGAGGGAACACACTCAGAAGGAGCCTGGTGCCAACCCAGAGCCACTTTGTGCTGCTCCAGAGGGAGTTTGGATTCCTGGATTTGATGATTTGGAGGATTTTGGCCCTGTTGGGATCACACAAAGGGGAGTGGCACAAGTCAAGGTCACCAAGGCCACCCAAAATCCCCAACTTAGGGGAAAACCTGGATTTAATCTTTGGAGCTTGCTTTAAAAAAAACCCTCCCAGCTTAATCTTTTTAATGCTGCTTTTCAGAGCTGCCTCCTTAATCTTCTTCATTCCATTTTTCCTCCTATTTAATAGTCTGGAGCTCCATAATACAATTTTTTTACTCACTCAAGCTTAACCTCGTCCCTCTCAGCTGGTGTTAGGTTGTAATCCCGGCACTTAAATCCATCACAGCTTTGGGAGTAAGGAGAGCTGGAGGTGGGAGGGTGAGAGGAGCCTGGGCAGGACTTTTGCAGTAATTAAAAAAAAAAAAAGGTGAAGGCAATTAAACAGCAAATCAGAAGTGATGAAATAATTCATTGTTTATCTCCTGCTCCCATGCTTTTTCTCTCCACCTGGAGAGGGATCTGAGCTCCAGGAGAATTTTTTGTGTTTGGAGCCAACTTCTTGTGGTTGTGGAACGATGTCACAGCCTCTTGTGTCACCTCAGCTCCACGGGGCTGTTGGAGTCAATGTTTGAAGGGGAAAGAAAGTCTTGTTCTGGAGAATGTGACCCTGTGCCTCCCTCCAAGGAGCTGGGATGGAGCTGAATATGGGCAGGATTTTTTGGGGAAGTCCATCTGCCCAGGAAATCCTGGATGAAGCCATTTCTCCATGAGCAGAGACACAGGGATGGATCAAGCCCCGAGGGCCGGTACCTGGCACAGGGGGAGGCAGCTGCTCCGGGGCTTTTCGGGGATTCCTGGTGGGAACACGGATGGGGGAGAGGCGAGGAGGCTCCACATGGGAGGAGCCATCCCCCAGAGCAGGATTTTGGGAAAATTAACTCCAGCAGGAGTGGAAGCATCTCCAGCACCTTCCTTTCTCAAAGCCAAGTCTGGCATCGTCCTCTCTGCCCAAATTCCCATCCCTCATGGTGATCCCAGCCAGGAACAGCTGGCACAGTGCCCAGATGTGCTGGTCCTTCTCCAGCTGTTCTCCCCGAGGGATTTTTTCCATGGATTTTTCATTTATTTTCTGACCATTCCTGCATGTGTGTGATGCGCTGGAGCCACAGGGAGAACCTTGTCTCTTCCAGCTGGATAATTTTAGGAGTTTCTAGAATTGCATGGTGGTTGGGCTGCTCTGCCAGCTGTGCCAGCCTTGGGGCTCTCCCTGCTGGAATTGCAGCAGGAGAATGATGGAGAATATCCAGCAGGAGAACAGCCAGGAACTCCTAGGCCACATCCAAAGGGAAGGGAAGAGCAGAGAGCCCAAGCCAGGGCTGGAATGGGGAGATTGGGAAGGGCAGGACATGGAAGGGGCCCAGAAGCAGCAGGACCCAGCCCTCGGTGGGTTTTGCATGGCTGGGAATTGTCCCTTAGCTCCAAGAATCTCTCTGATCTTGGATCTTTCAATAAAAACACCAGGTGCCTGTGGTGGGATGGAGCTGTCCCTTAGCTCCAAAAACCTCTCTGATTTTGGACCTCTCCATAAGGAGCCGTGCTGGGGGGATGCAGCTGCAGGGAGGGGGATGGGAAGGGAATGCCTCAGGCTGGGGGACTGCCAGGATGGGCTGCTTTGCCTCAAATTTCCCCTCTCCCTCCCCAGCTTCCCTGACAATCCCTGTCTGGGAGTTCCTTTACCTCATCTCCAGCATTCCGAGCTCTCCCTGCTGTGAATCCCCAGCTCAGTTCCTTCCACAGGAACAAACCCACCAGGCGAGAACTGGAATGGATTTTTAAATTCCCTTTTTCTCCCATAACCACCCTTGTAATGAACTTTTCTGGCTCCAAGGTTTTCTGCCAGGCTCTGAAGTAACTCAGAGCTTTCAATCCAGAGAGGTTTGATGGGAATGAGCTCCCTGGGATCCCTGGGAGCAGGGCTGGGGCTGGGGTGTGTGTGTGTATATAATATGTGTATGTAATTAATGTATATGTAGAGATGTATAGATGGGCATGGGGCCAGGGGGTTCTGCTCCTGGGGGGGGGGAAAGGAGGAGGAAAAAGAAGAAAAGGAGGAAAAAGAGGAAAAGGAGGAGGAAAAAGAGGAAAAGGAGGAGGAAAAAGGAAAAGGAGGAGGATTTGTCCTCCAGCACCCCGTGCTGGGCTCTGCAGCCCTTGGCCCCTGTCCCAAGGAATATGGGATTCAGCCTTGGCCCCATTTCCAAGGGATGCAGGATTCCCTGTCCTAAGGGATGCAGGATTCCAGCTCTCCAATTCCTGCTAATCCTCCCTCTCCTCCCTGCCCTTCACATCTCCCTGATCCCAATCCCAGTCCTGATCCCAGTCCTGATCCCAATCCCAGTCTCGACCTCGATCCCAGTCCTGATCCCAATCCTGATCCCGATCCCAGTCCTGGTCTCAGTGGTTTGGGATCGCTGGGGTGGGATCAGGAGCCTTTTGCCGCTGTAGGGCCGCAGCAGGTCCGGGATGGGATCCCGGGGTGGATCCAAACCCCCGCGAGCTCTGGAGCCCCCCAGTCCCTGTTCCAGCAGCTGCCCCTTCTCTGTAGGGGAGCCTCGGTCTGCAGATCCAAACTTTTTATTTCTATGTTTATTTTTCCCATCATTTTGATTTTTGGTTTAAAAAAACCCTGATTTTTTTTCACACCCCACATTCCAGTGCTTCTCCCAAGACCTCCAGGGCTCCAGGGATTTTTCCTGCAGGAATTCCCCCCGTTCAGGGTCCCCCCTGGCCGAAGTCACCCCAGCCCAGCTGACAATCAAACTAGACTCCCGAAAAACAGGAATCCATTGCAGTTTGATAGAAAAACTTTTTAAAATCCTCCCCTTCTCTCTCACCACTGCATCTCCAGGATAAACCATCACCCGCTGCTCCTCCTGTAAATAAACATCAAACCTTCTTGTATAAATTAAAAATAAAATAATTCTAAAAAAGACAAAAAAAATTCCATTGATAAACATCCCAAAAATAAAATTTTAAAAAATCTCCCTTTCCAGAAGATTGAAGTAATTCCAACTTCACTTTTTTTTTTTTGGAGCTGATTTCCAATCCCCATAGGAGAACAAAACAAAGATCTGGAACACTACAGATGTTGGAGCTTTCAATGAATCCGGGAGGGAAAAAAAAATGCATGTAAATATTTTTAATAGGAGACATATCTTAAACAGAACTTTTTTTGGTATGTACATAACTCTCCTAGAGTTTAGTACTGAAATGGCTTCATAGTGTCTGTTTCAAAAACAAAAGGAAAAGAAAATGTTTGTTAATTGTTTTTGTTCTTACTCAATGGCCAAAATTTTAAAAATAATGACAAAAAAAAAAAGACTCTAAAAATAATCTTTGCCAATGGATCTAGCACTGTAATGGTACTGTCTATTTTTTTTAATTATTTCTGTGCTGTGCCCATTTATAAAATGAGGAAAAGATAAAAAATAAAGTCATTTAAACATTGTCTGCCCAGGGCCTGGCCTGAGTTCTTGGTGCCGGCTGCTCCGGACTCTGTCCTGCCCCGGGAGTGGAGGGAGAAGCTTCTGCCTGGTCCTGGGCCCATCGGGGTGGGCTTAAGGAATGGTTTCCATGGCAACTGCAGCAATGCTGAGGAGCCTGGTCCATCCCAGCACAGCCATGGATGATCCCAGTGCAGCCTGGAAATGTTCACCTGGAGAGGAGAAGGCTCCAGGGAGGGCTCCAGGAGAGCTGGAGAGGGACTGGGGACAAGGCCTGGAGGGACAGGAGCCAGGGAATGGCTCCCACTGCCAGAGGGCAGGGCTGGATGGGAGACTGGGAATTGGGAATTGTTCCCTGGCAGGGTGGGGAGGGGCTGGGCTGGAATTCCCAGAGCAGCTGTGGCTGCCCCTGGATCCCTGGCAGTGCCCAAGGCCAGGCTGGACACTGGGGCTGGGAGCTCCTGGCACAGTGGGAGGGGTCCCTGTCATGGCAGGGGTGATGGGATTTAAGTTCCCTTCTGACTCAAACCATTTCAGAATTCTGTGATTCCCTGAATTTTTGGGAAAGCCTCATGACAGTGGTAGGGGACACCCCCCTTCTCTCACAGCCTGGGGATCTCTTCAGGTCTGATCCAAACTCACCTGGCAGGAGGAGCTGCTGGGTGATCTTTGCATCCCACCCCGGAAATCCTCTTGGGCTACCCTTGGCCTCCCTAAGGAATCCTGGATGTCTTTATCCAGCTCCTGCCAGGCCAGACCTCCCTGGATCCATCCCTGGAGCAGCAGGCGGGGTTTGGGTGTCCCCACACCACCCTCAGAGCCATCCCCAGCCCCAGTGCCAAAGCCCAGGAGGTTCCCAGAAATTTTCCCCCAGCCCCAGTGATGTCCTGCTGGCCAGAAATCCAGGGAACATCCTTCCCTTTGGGCTTGGGGAATGGGTCTTTATGCCCCTGCTTCCCTCAGGAAGCTCTGCTCCAAGTGCGTCACCCCCTAGGGACATCCCAGCCCTCAGCCTCCAGCAGAGCAAATCCCACACTCCTGGGAGCAGCTCAGGAATCCCTCCTGGATGGCCACAGCAGCAGAGCCCCAAATCCCTCCTTTCTCAGCCCATTTCCCAGAGTGGGGCAATTCCATCAGCAATCCCTGCCTGCAGCAGCGGCTCAGCATTCCTGGCGGGAAGGGCCCTAACCCCGGCTTCCAGCCCGTCCCAGCCCCAATAATGACCCCACTGTGCTGTGCTCCCGCGTTTGCCAGAGCAGAAATGAGCAACTGCCTGCCTGAGGTGTTGGAATTTGGGCTGAAGGCTGGAAACAGCCTCTGATTATATCCCAGTCCCCATTTTTTATTTATTTTCCTCCCCAACGGCTCTTACAGGAATTTTCCATTGCTGTGGTGCCGTTGCAGACCCCAGGATTTACCAAGACAACCCCAAATGTGGTTTATTGGGAATTTTCTTGCACCCTATGAATCAGCCTCTATAAATCTCTGTGATGTGAGCAAAGCACACAAAAATAACATCAGGATTGGGATTTCACCTGGAAAAGAAACGGCCCACAGGCACCAAGCCTGTGGTGGTTGACAGGGATTTTAGGGAACAGCCACACTTGAGTGGCCAGGTGACACCTTGGGGACACACAGCTGGGAAGGGTCCTCAGGTGCCAGCCCTGAGCTGTGGAGGGTCCTCCGTGGGTCCCAAATCCTCCCTGAGCTTTTCTGGATACCCCAAATGAAGAGGATTTGTCCCATGTGCCGACCTGCTGCTCCCAAGGCTCACCCCAGAAAATGCTGCTCTGCTCCTGCCTCGCTCTGTGGACATGCTGCATCCCCTCCTGCCTCACTGGAAAATCCAAATCCCATTTCAGAACCCTCTGCATTCCTGGACATGAACAACCCCTCCCCATCCTCATTCCCACCTCTTCCTGTTTCTCCCACCCTCCGAGGCTCCACAAATCCTCCTCCCTGAGCCTCCTTCACGTGTTTCTTCCCACCTTTTTTAGCTCCTGGCCCCTTTCCCCTGCTTTCCAAGGACAGGAAGCCTTTCAGGACAAAGAACACTGAAATCCCAGCGGGAATGGCCGGATACAGCTCCCTGTCCTGCTCCGGAGGCCTGGGGGGAGCGATGGATATCTGGGCACGACGACACTCCAAGGATTTTTGGGCCATTGTTCAGGATTGGAGGCAAAGAACAGAATTTGTGCTCCAGGAATTCCAGCATTTCCTGAGCCCCAGTGGCTATTCCAGCAGCTGAGCCAACATTCCCCGGTATTTACCTGCTCCAGGACAATTGGCAGTGGGAATGCACCTTTGGGAATTGTGTCCCTCCTATTCCCACCTATTTCCTGCCCACAATTGTTTTTCCCCGAGGCTGAATCCATGCCTGTGTGGGACAAGACAGCTCACCCTGTGTCCCACATCCCCGAGGACAGAGAATTCCCTAAGGGAGTATTCCCCACTATGGAAATGCTCCGTGTTTATCCAGGACTGCTGGAGCCCGGACATTTGGTGCCTGGATTTGCATTCCGTGAGGAATTGTGCCCACTGACGAATCTGTGTTCCATCTAATGAGGAACCAAGCCAATTAAAAATAATGGGGAGCCTGAGCTGCTGCCTGGAACAAAACAATGATAATTATAATTCTAATAAAGACAAAATCCATCCCAGAATCCCCCCTTAGATCAAATCCAAACCTTCCGAGCAGATCCTGCCTCCCTCATTTTTTGTAGCCCTCTCCCATCCCCACGGAGTCACTGGGAATGGGGAATGGGAACAGCTGCTCCTGATAAAGCTCCCACCCCATTTCCTCCCTGGCAATGAATTCCAGAGGAAAATGTGAGCGCTGCTCCCACCATGGATGGGGGTTCCTGGAGCTGCCATGGGATTTCTCCCTGGATTTGGCCCACTGAGTCACAGAGAGGCTTTAAACTGGGAGCAGAGATGGATACTGGAAAGGAATTCCAGCTGGGCGGGTGGGCAGGGACTGGGCTGGAATTCCCAGAGCAGCTGTGGCTGCGCTGGATCCCTGGCAGTGCCCAAGGCCAGGCTGGACACTGGGGCTGGGAGCTCCTGGGACAGTGGGAGGGGTCCCTGCCATGGCAGGGGTGGCACTGGATGGGATTTAAGCTCCCTTCCAGCTCAAACCATTTCAGGATTCTGTGATTCCTTGAATTTTTGGGAAAGCCTCATGACAGTGGTAGGGGACACTCCCCTTCTCTCACAGCCTGGGGATGTCTCCAGGTCTGATCCAAACTCACCTGGCAGGAGGAGCTGCTGGGTGATCTTTGCATCCCACCCTGTTGATGTGTCGGGGTTCTGAAGGTCGAGATGACCACAGGATCATAAAAAGTCTTTGCTTCCTAGCCCCACAGCCAAAGGAGGGGTCAGGAATGCTTTGGATTGCATTCTCAAGGTTATTTATTTTCCTTATCTAGAACATTCTTTCTCTGACCTGCTGAGGTCCATCTAGCAAGGAGGCTGTGGCATTCTGTCTGCCTTCAGGGCAGTGTTTACATTTTATACCAAAAACTACGTGTGCCACATTTACAATAACGTGCCAATATCTATCATTTATGTTGGACAGTGTGTCTGTCCTTAAACCAACAGAAAAGTGTCACCATCACAGCAAGACATGGAGGACAAGAAAAAGGAGAAGAAGGCCAGACACACCCAAATCTCTCCATCTTGGACCCCCTCAACCCCATTTAAAAAATCCCAAAATTCTACTTTTCCACCCTGTGTTAATCCAACTATCACACTACTCAAACCCTTGTGGCTTGTAATTCCTCATACAAACTTGGCAGTTTTTTCCATGGGCTAAAATCAAAGATACAGATGTTTTTGACTTCATGCCAAGGTCTCTGAGACCCCTGCCAGGGTCTGGGGACAGCCAGGGCAGCCAGAGGGATGTGCTGGACACCACCCCAGTAATTCTCAGCATTCCCTTTAAACAACACCCCTGGAGAAGTCTGGAAATGCTTGAGACACCTGTCGGACCCCCGTGGATCCAGGTGGATCCCATCCCCTCCCAGAACCTTCCTCCCAGAACAGGGCAGGAGCTCATTTTGGGAATGCCAGATGAGGTCACCTGTGGAAATGTCCCCTCCAGGTGCCCATCCCAGCATTAGACAATCCCTGGGATGTTCCTCACACAGGGCAGGAGGGATTTTTGCCAGGAATGTCGCAGCTTTGCAGCTCAAGGTCGACAAATTGGGGATTTGATCTCTTTGAAACCCCTCATGGATTCTCATGGAATGCCCTGGGAATGGGCAGGATCCCCCACCAGGACAGGGAATTGAGGGGCAGCAGGAGAAGGAATCGGGATCCCCCCCCTCCCCCCCGCCCTGTCTGGAGCATCCTGCAGGAATTCCAGAAGCAAGCAGCTCAGATTTGAATTACTGAACCTGTTTCAAATGTGCTTTTTCTCCCCTTTATTCCCTCACCTGTGTCTCCTGCAAACATTCCTGGCTCTGCTGGCTATTTTTAGATGCCGGGAATTAACACCTTGATTTGCATTTTCCCTTGGTTAGGTGGCGGCTCAAAGCGATTTCAGAGTAATTGGATAATGACAGGGCTCCATCAGCCGAGGCGGTGACAAATCGCCACACCTGGGTCACAGGAGGGGCTGCGAGGGACCTGCAGTGGCCCCAAGGAGCAGCTGGAAGAGGGGAACAGAAGGAATTTGGGGCACAGAGGGAATTTTTTTGGGCAAATCCTAAAATCCTGCTGAAATCAGTTTTTGTGAGTTTTAGGCTTTAGGGCTGAACTGTTTCTTTGGGAAACTGAGGCCCAGACAGGGATTTCTCTCCAATCCCCCTAATCCAATATTTTCCCTCCTGACATCAGCTGGGGATGCAGATGGGAAAGGGAATGATTCCTTCTGCTGCTCCCTGAGCTGAGGTTTCCTCTTGGCAGGGGCAGTCTGGAGTTTATTCCTGCTGGGAACCCCAGGCCCTGTGCCCAGTGGGGCTCAGCTTTCAGGCTGAATCCACATTATTGTCCCCCAGGGAACTCCTGGGGCCTGGCCCAACCCTTGGAATCCAAAACAAGGCAAGAGGAGACAAAATCTGTGAAAAAGCTCAAAATCCAAGCTGTTTTTTGGGATTTCTTTCCTGTGAGTCTTGGAATCACAGCATCCTTCAGCTTGGAAATGACCAGGGAGTCCAACCTTTAACCCAGCCCTGCCAAGGCCAGCACTGCCCGTGTCACCAAGTGCCACATCCCCGGGGCTGTTAAATCCCTCCAGGGATGGGGATCCACCACTGTCCTGCCTGGACAGCCCTTTCCAGAAGGGAATTTTCCCAAAATCCACCCTGAGCCCACCCTGGCCCAGCCTGAGGTTGTTCCCTCTCCTCCTGTCCCTGTTCCCTGGCAGAAGGGTGGATGTCACCTCAGAAGTGGTGCCCTGGGGAGGATGACCCAAACCTGATGTTCTCCATAGGAGAACTTGGAGGGTGCTTTGGGTAGGGAGCACAAAGTCACCATCCTGTTTGCTGTGGGACGTCCAGAGTGTGTTCCTTGTTCTCCACCCAAAAGGATTTTGGATCACAGTCTTTCCATCTCACCTTCCACTTCTGCTCTAAAAAAAAAACCTTATTCAGATGCTTAAATCCTTCCCCATGCTGCTGCCACTTCTCCTATGATGTCATGAAATTCCAGAATGGTTTGGGTTGGAAGGGAACTTAAATCCCATCCCAGTGCCACTCCTGCCATGGCAGGGACCCCTCCCACTGTCCCAGGAGCTCCCAGCCCCAGTGTCCAGCCTGGCCTTGGGCACTGCCAGGGATCCAGGGGCAGCCACAGCTGCTCTGGG
>QUSF01000595.1:0-10726 GCA_003676055.1 Chloebia gouldiae | reverse complement strand
GCTGTTGGGAAAAGCTGGATTTATCCTGCTGGGATGGCAGGGATGGCTCCTGGCTGTTGGGAAATCCTGCATTTATCCCTTTGAGATGGCAGGGATGGCTCCTGGCTCTGCCTGGATTTATCCCCCAGTACCAAGTGACTCTGGAACCCTTTGGAATAAGGATGCTCAGAGGGAGATGCCTCTTCCCAGACATTTGGCTCCCAGTCCCACCACATCCCTGCCACCCACATGGAATTCCTCTCATTCCAGGCCAGGATCCTGGGGAAAAAAACAGCTTTGAACAGCAGGCCCCCAGAGTGCTGCTTTTCATGTCAAGTCTTGGAGAGGGATTTGCTTTGGTGTCTGTTCCTGTGATCCCAAAGGAGCTGCCTACCATTCCTCAGTCACTTCCTGATCCACACATCTTGAAGCCACATCCCAGGTGGAATTTCCCTTCCCAAACCCCCCCTATGTGGATGTAACTCATGGCAGGGACTCTGCCAGCAGCTTGTGAGGGAGGATGGAGAAGGTGATCCAGCCATGCCTTGTCCTGACTTCTCTGGAAAACAGGGAAAAACAGCAACTGAACCCCACATCCAACCCTACCACATTCCTTATCTGTGGAGCTAATGATGTGGGATGCTATAAAAAGGATCAGGGACACAGCAGATGCTGAGGCCCTGGCACGGGGTGCCCAGAGAAGCTGTGGATGCCTCTGGAATTGCTCAAGGCCAGCTTGGATGGGGCTTGGAGCAGTCTGGGATAGCAGGAGGTGTCCCTGCCCTCGGCAATGGGATGGACTTCAGGGTCCTTCCCAACCCCAACCATTCCATGAGGATCCCAGGCCAGGAAGCTTCGGGCACTGGGCAGGTGAAGGGTGCAGGGGCTGGGGCTCAGCAGCTCCCTCTGGAATACAGATGGATCAGGGAAGCACGGGAAATGGGGCTCTCCCGAGAGTTTGGGGTGTTTGGGAGAGGGCCCAGAAAGCAGCAGCAGGGAAATGCTGCAGGGCAACACCTGGGGGGGATGGGGGACCCCAAACCCGGCACTCCCAGCACCTCCCAGTCCACGGAACCGGGAGCAGCAGGCGCAGGGCTGAGCCTCGGGGGCTCTAAGGGATCCCAGAGCGGCTCCTGCCGTGGGCTCCGGGCTGATCCCATTGCGTTCCCAGCACAAAGGGAGCTCTGTGGGGCTGGGAAAGCCTCGGGAAGGGCTCCACATGGACGGGGAGCCAGCCAAGGGCGGTGGGGCTGCGTTTGAAGTGCCAGTGCTGCCGCTGGATGGGGTCGGGGGTGTTCCCGGGAAGGGGGGTTGGTGTTTTCCCAGCGATTTTGCCTTTCAAGTTCAGCCGGCACTGCTCTGCCTTTGATGCCAGCGCTCCCAGCTGGAGCTCAGCCTTGGTGATGCCAGCAGGAAGGGATTCATCCAGCCAGGGCAGTGGGATGGTGGCAGGGACAGCACTGAGAGCTCCCATTCACTACCCCAATTCAATTAATTCCTCACCTAAATTAATTTCAAACCCCTGTGTCTGAAGTGTTACCGGATCATTACGTGCCAGTGTAATGGTTTTATAAAATCATTGCAAGACAACACAAGTTGGAGCAGAGCCATGAACAGCCTAAAGTTTAAATGAAGGTGAATTCAGTTCTTCAAAGCATCATCGACCTGGGAAACAGTGAGAGGTACCCACGGGAGTTCTGCAAATAACTGAGGGTCCGAGCCAGTCTCCTCCAGTCAGTGACTGCACAAATGAACCAGACTATGAACAGCACTGATGAGAAACATTTTCCACATTGTCTTAGGCTGAAGGAATTACCTTGGGTTGTGCTCTGTCCCATCTGTCAGAGCTGGGGCAGGTCTCTGCTGCTCTTTGGGCACTTTTCTTTATCTCTCCCACAGCCAATCCTCCCTCTAGATCTCTGCTCTTCATGGCCACTGAGTGTCCCTGCATGGCTGAGAAAATTCCATCATCCATGGGGAGATGCTGCTCCCAGGGGAGGAGCCGAGCATTCCTACCTGGATCCAATCTGACCTGGGAACAGCACAGCAGCCTTTGCCCCCTGCATTCCCAGAGGAGCAGCTTTCTTCCCCCTGCATTCCCAGAGGAGCAGCTTTCTTCCCCCTGCATTCCCAGAGGAGCAGCTTTCTTCCCCCTGCATTCCCAGAGGAGCCCAGGCCCATCTCCCCCAGCCCTGGAGCTCCAGAGGAAAACTCCCCCCTTGTGCAGGATCCCTGCTCCAGCAGAAGCACAGCTGGCACTGCAGGAGGGCTGAGCCACCCTGGCATGGGGCTGAGCCACCTCCCTGACCCACAGCCTGCCAGGTCTGCTCTGACTCTCACACTGCTTTGTTTGTTCTATTGCATTGGTATTTTTAATTTTCCTGGTAAAGAACTGTTATTGCAATTCCCATATCTTTGTCTGAGAGCCCCCTAATTCCAAAATTGCAATAATTCAGAGGGAGGGGGTTTGCATTTCCCATTTCAAGGGCAGCCCCTGCCTTCCTTAGCAGACACCTGGCTGTTCAAACTGAGACAGAACCGCAGAGGGTCAGGGCTGACCCTTTGGAATTTCATCCCACCAAAGCTGAGCTGCTTTTCCTGAACTCTTCCTGCAACTTTAAACCCAGGATGATTCAGTCCAAGGAGGAAACACTTGGAAAAACGAGAGTTGATGGAAACAGAGGCATTGCCAGGCAGATTTGGGTGTTACAAAGGGGAGCAGCACCTCCACCCACCCCATAAAATTCCTGTTTCCATGGATTTCTTTGTGCTCAGCTGCTGGCACTCAGGAGCCATATCTGAGCATTAAAATCCTAATTTGTTCCAAGCACAGCAGCCATGGGAATGCCTCATCCCATTCTCCAGCACCCCAGGATGCTCTGACAGTGAGCCAGGCGCTGTTCCCAATTACAGGAGAGCCAATTCCCAGCAGAGCCCTCCAGGAGCAATGCTGGGAGCTGCTGGAATCACATCCCAGGATTTGCAGGGATCCTTCCTCTGGATGACTGGGAAGCTGGGATGGGTCTGGCAGGAGCTTTCTGTGGATGTGACAGCCTGGTCAGAGAGAGAGAGAAAGCCAGATAAGATTTCCCAGAATCAGCCTGGGAAGATTTAGGGAGCTGGAGAGAATCAGTGATAGCCAAATATTAAAACAATCTGCAGGTTTCTAATTATCTGTTTTGCTGGTTTTTTCATAAGTTTGTTTACAAATGGGTGCCTTTTATTTGGCCAATCATGTGAAATTTGTTGATTAAATGACCAATCAGGTCCACCTGTAGCAAACTGAGATCTAAAAGAAGAGAGGGTGAACTAAACTAAACTAAAGAGGCTTTTGCCACTTTGCCTTCTGATAGGAGTCTGTGCCATCTCTGACTCAGCGGTGACAGCTTTTCACCCCCTGGGCGCTGCTGAAGCCATCAGGTGCCATCGCCCAGGCTCTGGCTGGCAGAGTTTGCAAACCGAGCTCCTTCCCTTTTCCAGGATTTCTCTTTGGTTTTCAGAGGTAGTGACCCTAAACTTAAACCAAGCAGTTGATGGTTTCATTCCTTGAGAAAGACTTGTGTCGACATATTTAAATATTCTTTAATAAAGTTAATAAGTTTAATTAAGTTATAAATATATCCTGAAATAAAAACATGTGGAAAAGCAAATTCCTTCTATCCATATTTGTCTTATTTCTTATCCTTATATCATATAATATCTATATAATATCTTATAAAAATTTAAATGATATTATGTAAATTAATTGAATGTTGTGAAATTCAAAAGAGAAGGCACTATATATTTACAGAATCAGTCTACCAACATTTCCCATGTTTGTGTTATTGATAGAAATAGTCACATGAACACAGGTGTGTCTTGGTTTGAACAGCCAGGTGTGTGCTGAGGAAGGCAGGAACCTCCCCTGAAATGGAAAATGCAAAACCCGTCCATCTGAATTATTCTAATTCTGAAATTAATGAGCTCTCAGGCAAAGATATGGAAGCAGGAATAACAGTTCTTTACCAGGAAAATTAAAAATACCAATGCAATAGTACAAACAAAGCAGTGGCAGAGTCAGACAGGCCCTGTCAGGCTGTGGGTCAGGGAGGTGGCAGCAGCCCCATGCCAGGGTGGCTCAGCCCTCCTGCAGTGCCAGCTGTGCTTCTGCTGGAGCAGGGATCCTGCACAAGGGGGGAGTTTTCCTCTGGAGCTCCAGGGCTGGGGGAGATGGGCCTGGGCTCCTCTGGGAATGCAGGGGGAAGAAAGCTGCTCCTCTGGGAATGCAGAGGGAAGAAAGCTGCTCCTCTGGGAATGAAGGGGGAAGAAAGCTGCTCCTCTGGGAATGAAGGGGGAAGAAAGCTGCTCCTCTGGGAATGGAGGGGGCAAAGGCTGCTGTGCTGTTCCCAGGTCAGATTGGATCCAGGTAGGAATGCTCGGCTCCTCCCCTGGGCGCAGCATCTCCCCATGGATGATGGAATTTTCTCAGCCATGCAGGGACACTCAGTGGCCATGAAGAGCAGAGATCTCCTGGAGGGAGGATTGGCTGTGGGAGAGAGAAAGAAAAGTGCCCAAAGAGCAGCAGAGACCTGCCCCAGCTCTGACAGATGGGACAGAACACAACCCCAGGTAAACCTTTCAACCTGAGACAGGTTCAGTTTGTAAAACCAAACCTGGAGGACCCCAGAGCTGCTGGGAAATAACTGGGAGCTCTGGGAGGTGAAACAGCTCCAAGTTTGGCCCAGGGAGGATCTGAGGATGCTGAGCTGAGGGGTTTGGCATCTGAGAATGTTCCTGCACCAGGAACCTGGTGCTGCTCCGAGCTCAAAGGATGATCCCAATCATTGGTTGTGATTTGGTTTCTGCATGGGCTGAGCTGAGGCTGGTTTAATGTGAAGTCTGGATTAAATCTGCCCTTCTGTGGCCAAGGTGTACCATGGCCACATTGGTACCAGAGCTGCTGGAGCTCTTCCTTGGAGAAGGTGCAGAGCTCTTCCAGATGTGGGCTTGGATGCACAGCTGGTTCTGGAGCTGGGATTGCTCCTGGCTGCAGAGTTCTGGGTGATTTAATCTTATTCCTAACTGGTTCTGTCCCCTCCTTAGCCACAGAGCATCCCTGTGACCAGCAGGTCACCAGAGGGCCTTGTGCTGAGTAACCTCGCACTCCAGCTCCAAAAAAAAGCAGGGGAAGCCCCTCAAAACCCCTCAAAAAAGTTTTTCCTAAATGGTTTCAGTCATGCCAGGCTCTGAGGAGTACCAAAGCCGACACCATCAAACAGTGTTTAAAATATATTTAAATGGGGCTGGTTGTGTCTCAGGGTCTGCTTTGCTGGGATGACCCCAAGAGTGTAAAAGTCCTCATTTCCCAGCCCATGCAGCCAAAGAAGGAGTCTGAATGCACAGGATCAGCTTCTCAAGGTTGTTTATTTTTCCTTATCTGTAACATTCTTTCTCTGAACTGCCGAGGTCCATCTAGCAAGGAGGCCGTGGCATTCTGCGTCCAGCCTTGGGCGGCGTTTACATTTTATGTCAGAAATTACCTAGACAATATTTACAATAATGTGCCAATATCTATCCTCTATGTTGGACAGTGTGTCTGTCCTTAAACCAACAGAAAAGTGTCACCATCACACCAAGACATGGAGGACAAGAGGAAGGAGAAGAAGGTCAGGACATGCCCAAATCTCTCCATCTTGTACCCCCTGAACCACATTTTAAAAACCCCAACATTCTACTTTTCCACCCTGCGTTAATCCAACTACCACACTACTCAAACCCTTGTGACTTGTAATTCCTCATACAGAGTTGGCAGCTTTTTCCACGGGCTAAAATCAAAGATACAGATGTTTTTGACTTCATGCCAAGGTCTCTGAGACCCCTGCCAGGATCTGGGGACAGCCAGGGCAGCCAGAGGGATGTGCTGGACTCCAACAGTTGTGAAATCCCCCAGATTCAGTGCAGGTTAAGTGCTCCCTTAAAGGCTCCTCTGGGCAGGACAAAGAGGGGATGAACCCAAATCTGCCTTCCTGGAAACCAAATCTTCCACCCTGAAGCCTAAATCTCCCTCCCTTCCCTAGCACCCAAATCAGCCTGCTCAGAACCCAAATCTACCCCCCTTGAACTCAAATTTCCCTCCCTTGAACCCAAATCTACCTCCCTTGAACTCAAATTTCCATCCCTGGACCCTAAATCAGCCTCCCTGGAACCCAAATCTGCCTTCCTGGAAACCAAATCTCCATCCCTGGAACCCAAATCTCCCTCCCTGGCACCCAAATCAGGCTGCTCAGAACCCAAATCTACCTCCCTGGAACCCAAATCTCCCTCGCTAGAACTGAAATCTCCCTTCCCAGAACCCAAATCTCCCTCCCCAGGAGCTCCCCCTTCCCTTTCTCCTCCAGTTTAAGGCTATAAAACTTTGGAGATGTAATCTGGGCATTATCTGCTTTTTTGGATCATGTTCAACAGGAATTTTAGCCTTGTCTTTATCTCCAGAATAAAGATAAATTCAGCTGCTTCTCTCCCAGAGGCTGCTTGGATTTGCAGGCAGCAAAGCAATTTTTCTCTGTGCTTTTCCTGCTGGGGCAGATTTCTTTTTTTGCCCCTAGATTATTTTATTTGTTTCCCACTCTGCCACAGCTCCTCAGCATTCCTTGGCTTGTGTTACATTGAGATATTTGTCCCTGTGGAAGGACCCCCTGAATCCAAAGCATTTTCCAGAGGTGGAACCTGGTGGCTGCTCCTGTTTTTTCTCCCAGGAGGTGCTGCTGGAAGGAGCAAGGAAAAAAATCCTTCTCCCTCAAGGATACACCCAAATATTCCAAACCTCCTCCCAAACTCCACCTGACAGGATATTCTCTCTCACCCCAACATTTTCCCTCCTGCTTTAAGCACATCAGGATTTTTGCTCTGTTTTGGGGCAGAATCACCAATAATATTTATTTCTCTCTGCTCGGAAAATAAATACATTTAAAAGCTGGCCCTGTTCATCTTTGCACAATCCTGATATTCCTGGCAAATCCTTCAGCATGCCTGCAGCCTGGAATCCATCTTCCCTGCTTCACCCAGAGACAAGCCCTGCTTCCCACAGAACCTCCCTGGAGACACCGGACCCGGCTCTGCCCTCCCTGATTAAACGGGCCACGGATTTAATTTGACAGCAGATAAAGAATCCTGTCCAAAGGTGATGTTTCCAATGCTGCCCGATCCCTGGAGGGGCCCTCCTGCGTGTGTGGTGGAAAAATCCCCTTTTCCTGCAGGATATTTGTCTTTTCCCCTCTCTTTTCTCTGTTTTTTTTGCTAGGATCTGTCTGGAACAGGTGTTATTCCTCTAATTCCAGGATTAAGGATTTAAGAAGCAACATGGGCTGTGTTTCTGTGGGCTTGGACAGACTGAAATCCCCCCTGGCAAAGCGAGGGAACCCCCACTTATCGCGGGATGTTGAGCTGAGGATTTATGGGGATCTCCTGCTTCCCAACAACCCTGGGAAATGGTTTTGGTTTTCCCTTTTGCCACAGTCAGAGGGTGTGGGCTTGGCTGTGAACCCCCGGGAGGGGGACTTTGCTTTTAGGAACATTTTCCAGGAGCAAGTTCCCCCAAAAAATGACACCTGGGGGGTTCATCCTGCTTGGGTCCAGGGAGGATGAGGTTGGTAGAGCTGGCTGAGCTCATCCTGCTCCACTCCGGGTTCCGGGAAGAGCCGCCTTCCCTAAAAGCAGCGAATGTGAGCTGGAGAGGCAATATTTGGAGTTGACAATAAATTTTGGACTTCCCAATAAGGTTTGGAGTTCCTGACAAAGGTTTGGAGGTCCCAATAAAATATTGGAGTTCCCAATAAAGGTTTGGAGTTCTCCAACAAAGGTTTGGAGTTCCCAACAAAGGTTCTTCAACCAATGAATGTTTGGGGCTCCCAACGAAGGTTTGGGATTCCCAATGAAATTTTGGAGTTCCCAATAAAGGTTTTGTGTTCCCGACAAAGGTTTGGAGTTCCCAACAAAGATCTGGGGCTCCCAACAAAGTTTTAGGGTTCCCAATAAAGGTTTGGGGTTCCTAATAAAATGCTCTCACTGCTGGTGGCACCACTGGCTGATCTGTGGGGTCAGTAAGGCTGTGACCTCTGGAATTCCAGCTGCTCTGCAGGAGAGTGACAGAAGAGGGGGAATGGATCCAAACAAAGAGAGAAGAGGTTTAGATGGGATTTTGGGAAGGAATTTTTCCCTGGCAGGGTGGGGAGGGGCTGGGCTGGAATTCCCAGAGCAGCTGTGTCTGCCCCTGGATCCCTGGCAGTGCCCAAGCCAGGCTGGACACTGGGGATGGAGCACCTGGGACAGTGTCCCAACCATGGCAGGGGTGGAGCTGGGTGGGATTGAAGATCCCTTCCCACCCAAAGCATCCCTAAGCCATGACCTGGAACACTCCCAGCCCTGCTGGGACACACCCTGTGCCACCCCGGTGTCCCCAGCTCAGGCACACATCAGGGCCCTGCTCTGTGCCAGGGAGCGGGGCTGGTCCTGGCAGGAATTCCCATGCGGGAGTGTCCCTGCAGCCCAGCCAGGGCCGGGCTCTCTGGCAGCCCCCATTGGCATCCCTGGCTCGTAAATCGGTCACTGGATCGGGAATCGTGAGCAGCCAGGAGCTCCCTCCGCGGCTGCCTGCAGGACCTGTGGCCAGGAACGTGTGGGATTCTGCAGGAAGGAATTGCCCCTTCCATCTGATTGCTGATTCCCACACATGGGAATCGATTGTTTTTGGAAATAGTGAAACGTGTGTGCTGTACTCACCATGGTTTATTGCATTAAGTCTTGGAATGGTTTGGGTTGGAAAGAACCTTAAATCCCATCCCCTGCCATGGCAGGGACACTTCCGCTGTCCCAGGAGCTCCCAGCCCCGGTGTCCAGCCTGGCCTTGGGCACTGCCAGGGATCCAGGGGCAGCCACAGCTGCTCTGGGAATTCCAGCCCAGCCCCTCCCCACCCTCCAGGGACCAATTCCCAGTTCCCAATCTCCCATCCAGCCCTGCCCTCTGGCAGTGGGAGCCATTCCCTGGCTCCTGTCCCTCCAGGCCTTGTCCCCAGTCCCTCTGCAGCTCTCCTGGAGCCTCTTCAGGCCCTGGAGGGGCTCTGAGCTCTCCCTGGAGCTTCTCCTCTCCAGGGGAGCATCCCCAGCTCTCCCAGCCTGGCTCCACAGGGGCTCTAGCCCTACCAGGAAGGATTTATCCCTGAACAAATTCCTCTGTGTGTCTCATTTTCCCTACAGGTGTTGCTGCAGCAGCCCCTGGGGGTTTTCCATGTGCTCATCCATCCCCACACATCCCAGTTCCAGTGCCTGGCTCCTGCCTCCCCTTTGTTCCCATTATTCCCCAGTGCTGCCCAGCTCCCTCCAGGCATCTTCCCAGTGCGATTTCTGGGGACATGGGAAGGGACCAGGGGAATGTGACCAGCTCATCCCACAGTGAAGCCGTTAGCACTGAAAGGGCTGCCCAGGGATGCTCAGCATTGAATTATCAGCTCAGGCTCATTGATGGGGAGGAATTCTGTGAAGGGAAGATTTCCATGTAAGGAAGATTTCCATGAAGGGAAGATTTTCATGAAAGGAAGATTTCCATGTAGAGAACATTTCCATAGAGGGAAGATTCCTGTGAAGAGAGGATTTCTGTGAAGAGAATTCCATAGAGGGAAGATTCCTGTGAAGAGATTTCCATAGAGGGAAGGTTTCCATGAAGAGGTTTCCATAAAGGGAAGATTCCCATTAAGAGGTTTCCATAGAGGGAAGGTTTCCATGAAGAGAAGGTTTCCATAGAGGGAAGATACATGAGAAGGGAAGATTTCCATTGAACTCCTCCAAGCCAGCCACATATCTGTCCCAAATCTTCTGGCTCTGAAAGCTGGAATTCACCTCTGGAATTCACTGGGCTTGAATTTAGGATTGAGAAAAAGATGCTTGGTGCAGGTCCAGAGTGTTTCAGGCGTGAGGAAGACGAGGATGATCTTTCCTCAGAGCAGCCTCCTCCAGGCACTGGGAGCTGCCCCTGATCCCTCTTGGATCCAAAGATCCTGCAAAGGTGGTGGCAGGCCCTGTGCAGAGGGAAATCCCGCAGGATGTGTGCTCAGGGAGTGGGATGGCACCGCCAGCCGGGCTGTCAGCACTGGTTTGTCACTGCCCTGGAGCTCAAACCCCTCCTGCTGCTTCTCCGTGTGGCCTTGCTGTGGATTCATCCTGGTGGGAGCTCTGTGGCTGATTTCCTTCCTTCAGTGTGTCCTGAGGGCTGGCACAGTGTGGACGATCTTGGGTTTCAGATGTCCCTCAGTCGGAAAGGAATTGTGCTGGGATGAGCCCTGGGATAAGCTCCTCCCCCAGCTCACCTGGCTGTTCACTGCCTGCTCTCATCTTTTATTTAGGATGTTGATTTCCTGCTCTATTTTTACCAAGGACAGCCCCAAACCATCCCTGCAGTTTTCCCTCCTTGGGATTTAGAATTTACCATACTTACCCTGATATTTCTGCTGTTCATCCCAAGGATTTCCTCAGAAGAAGTTGGATTTTCAGAGTTTTCTCATACTTTTAGGATGTTTCAAATTCAATTTTGGGAGCTGCCAAGTCATGTCCAGGGAGAGAACAGCAAAAAACCCCTCTGACCTCAGAGCAAGCTCAGGAAGGAGATCTGGCTGGGAATGTTATCCCAGAACCAGGGAATGCGTTGGGTTGGAAGGGACCTTAAAATAAAATCCTTCCTTCCTTCCTTCCTTCCTTCCTTCCTTCCTTCCTTCCTTCC
>QUSF01000594.1:16247-26973 GCA_003676055.1 Chloebia gouldiae | reverse complement strand
GGAAGGAAGGAAGGAAGGAAGGAAGGAAGGAAGGAAGGAAGGAAGGATTTTATTTTAAGGTCCCTTCCAACCCAACGCATTCCCTGGTTCTGGGATAACATTCCCAGCCAGATCTCCTTCCTGAGCTTGCTCTGAGGTCAGAGGGGTTTTTTGCTGTTCTCTCCCTGGACATGACTTGGCAGCTCCCAAAATTGAATTTGAAACATCCTAAAAGTATGAGAAAACTCTGAAAATCCAACTTCTTCTGAGGAAATCCTTGGGATGAACAGCAGAAATATCAGGGTAAGTATGGTAAATTCTAAATCCCAAGGAGGGAAAACTGCAGGGATGGTTTGGGGCTGTCCTTGGTAAAAATAGAGCAGGAAATCAACATCCTAAATAAAAGATGAGAGCAGGCAGTGAACAGCCAGGTGAGCTGGGGGAGGAGCTTATCCCAGGGCTCATCCCAGCACAATTCCTTTCCGACTGAGGGACATCTGAAACCCAAGATCGTCCACACTGTGCCAGCCCTCAGGACACACTGAAGGAAGGAAATCAGCCACAGAGCTCCCACCAGGATGAATCCACAGCAAGGCCACACGGAGAAGCAGCAGGAGGGGTTTGAGCTCCAGGGCAGTGACAAACCAGTGCTGACAGCCCGGCTGGCGGTGCCATCCCACTCCCTGAGCACACATCCTGCGGGATTTCCCTCTGCACAGGGCCTGCCACCACCTTTGCAGGATCTTTGGATCCAAGAGGGATCAGGGGCAGCTCCCAGTGCCTGGAGGAGGCTGCTCTGAGGAAAGATCATCCTCGTCTTCCTCACGCCTGAAACACTCTGGACCTGCACCAAGCATCTTTTTCTCAATCCTAAATTCAAGCCCAGTGAATTCCAGAGGTGAATTCCAGCTTTCAGAGCCAGAAGATTTGGGACAGATATGTGGCTGGCTTGGAGGAGTTCAATGGAAATCTTCCCTTCTCATGTATCTTCCCTCTATGGAAACCTTCTCTTCATGGAAACCTTCCCTCTATGGAAACCTCTTAATGGGAATCTTCCCTTTATGGAAACCTCTTCATGGAAACCTTCCCTCTATGGAAATCTCTTCACAGGAATCTTCCCTCTATGGAATTCTCTTCACAGAAATCCTCTCTTCACAGGAATCTTCCCTCTATGGAAATGTTCTCTACATGGAAATCTTCCTTTCATGAAAATCTTCCCTTCATGGAAATCTTCCTTACATGGAAATCTTCCCTTCACAGAATTCCTCCCCATCAATGAGCCTGAGCTGATAATTCAATGCTGAGCATCCCTGGGCAGCCCTTTCAGTGCTAACGGCTTCACTGTGGGATGAGCTGGTCACATTCCCCTGGTCCCTTCCCATGTCCCCAGAAATCGCACTGGGAAGATGCCTGGAGGGAGCTGGGCAGCACTGGGGAATAATGGGAACAAAGGGGAGGCAGGAGCCAGGCACTGGAACTGGGATGTGTGGGGATGGATGAGCACATGGAAAACCCCCAGGGGCTGCTGCAGCAACACCTGTAGGGAAAATGAGACACACAGAGGAATTTGTTCAGGGATAAATCCTTCCTGGTAGGGCTAGAGCCCCTGTGGAGCCAGGCTGGGAGAGCTGGGGATGCTCCCCTGGAGAGGAGAAGCTCCAGGGAGAGCTCAGAGCCCCTCCAGGGCCTGAAGAGGCTCCAGGAGAGCTGCAGAGGGACTGGGGACAAGGCCTGGAGGGACAGGAGCCAGGGAATGGCTCCCACTGCCAGAGGGCAGGGCTGGATGGGAGATTGGGAACTGGGAATTGGTCCCTGGAGGGTGGGGAGGGGCTGGGCTGGAATTCCCAGAGCAGCTGTGGCTGCCCCTGGATCCCTGGCAGTGCCCAAGGCCAGGCTGGACACCGGGGCTGGGAGCTCCTGGGACAGCGGAAGTGTCCCTGCCATGGCAGGGGATGGGATTTAAGGTTCTTTCCAACCCAAACCATTCCAAGACTTAATGCAATAAACCATGGTGAGTACAGCACACACGTTTCACTATTTCCAAAAACAATCGATTCCCATGTGTGGGAATCAGCAATCAGATGGAAGGGGCAATTCCTTCCTGCAGAATCCCACACGTTCCTGGCCACAGGTCCTGCAGGCAGCCGCGGAGGGAGCTCCTGGCTGCTCACGATTCCCGATCCAGTGACCGATTTACGAGCCAGGGATGCCAATGGGGGCTGCCAGAGAGCCCGGCCCTGGCTGGGCTGCAGGGACACTCCCGCATGGGAATTCCTGCCAGGACCAGCCCCGCTCCCTGGCACAGAGCAGGGCCCTGATGTGTGCCTGAGCTGGGGACACCGGGGTGGCACAGGGTGTGTCCCAGCAGGGCTGGGAGTGTTCCAGGTCATGGCTTAGGGATGCTTTGGGTGGGAAGGGATCTTCAATCCCACCCAGCTCCACCCCTGCCATGGTTGGGACACTGTCCCAGGTGCTCCATCCCCAGTGTCCAGCCTGGCTTGGGCACTGCCAGGGATCCAGGGGCAGACACAGCTGCTCTGGGAATTCCAGCCCAGCCCCTCCCCACCCTGCCAGGGAAAAATTCCTTCCCAAAATCCCATCTAAACCTCTTCTCTCTTTGTTTGGATCCATTCCCCCTCTTCTGTCACTCTCCTGCAGAGCAGCTGGAATTCCAGAGGTCACAGCCTTACTGACCCCACAGATCAGCCAGTGGTGCCACCAGCAGTGAGAGCATTTTATTAGGAACCCCAAACCTTTATTGGGAACCCTAAAACTTTGTTGGGAGCCCCAGATCTTTGTTGGGAACTCCAAACCTTTGTCGGGAACACAAAACCTTTATTGGGAACTCCAAAATTTCATTGGGAATCCCAAACCTTCGTTGGGAGCCCCAAACATTCATTGGTTGAAGAACCTTTGTTGGGAACTCCAAACCTTTGTTGGAGAACTCCAAACCTTTATTGGGAACTCCAATATTTTATTGGGACCTCCAAACCTTTGTCAGGAACTCCAAACCTTATTGGGAAGTCCAAAATTTATTGTCAACTCCAAATATTGCCTCTCCAGCTCACATTCGCTGCTTTTAGGGAAGGCGGCTCTTCCCGGAACCCGGAGTGGAGCAGGATGAGCTCAGCCAGCTCTACCAACCTCATCCTCCCTGGACCCAAGCAGGATGAACCCCCCAGGTGTCATTTTTTGGGGGAACTTGCTCCTGGAAAATGTTCCTAAAAGCAAAGTCCCCCTCCCGGGGGTTCACAGCCAAGCCCACACCCTCTGACTGTGGCAAAAGGGAAAACCAAAACCATTTCCCAGGGTTGTTGGGAAGCAGGAGATCCCCATAAATCCTCAGCTCAACATCCCGCGATAAGTGGGGGTTCCCTCGCTTTGCCAGGGGGGATTTCAGTCTGTCCAAGCCCACAGAAACACAGCCCATGTTGCTTCTTAAATCCTTAATCCTGGAATTAGAGGAATAACACCTGTTCCAGACAGATCCTAGCAAAAAAAACAGAGAAAAGAGAGGGGAAAAGACAAATATCCTGCAGGAAAAGGGGATTTTTCCACCACACACGCAGGAGGGCCCCTCCAGGGATCGGGCAGCATTGGAAACATCACCTTTGGACAGGATTCTTTATCTGCTGTCAAATTAAATCCGTGGCCCGTTTAATCAGGGAGGGCAGAGCCGGGTCCGGTGTCTCCAGGGAGGTTCTGTGGGAAGCAGGGCTTGTCTCTGGGTGAAGCAGGGAAGATGGATTCCAGGCTGCAGGCATGCTGAAGGATTTGCCAGGAATATCAGGATTGTGCAAAGATGAACAGGGCCAGCTTTTAAATGTATTTATTTTCCGAGCAGAGAGAAATAAATATTATTGGTGATTCTGCCCCAAAACAGAGCAAAAATCCTGATGTGCTTAAAGCAGGAGGGAAAATGTTGGGGTGAGAGAGAATATCCTGTCAGGTGGAGTTTGGGAGGAGGTTTGGAATATTTGGGTGTATCCTTGAGGGAGAAGGATTTTTTTCCTTGCTCCTTCCAGCAGCACCTCCTGGGAGAAAAAACAGGAGCAGCCACCAGGTTCCACCTCTGGAAAATGCTTTGGATTCAGGGGGTCCTTCCACAGGGACAAATATCTCAATGTAACACAAGCCAAGGAATGCTGAGGAGCTGTGGCAGAGTGGGAAACAAATAAAATAATCTAGGGGCAAAAAAAGAAATCTGCCCCAGCAGGAAAAGCACAGAGAAAAATTGCTTTGCTGCCTGCAAATCCAAGCAGCCTCTGGGAGAGAAGCAGCTGAATTTATCTTTATTCTGGAGATAAAGACAAGGCTAAAATTCCTGTTGAACATGATCCAAAAAAGCAGATAATGCCCAGATTACATCTCCAAAGTTTTATAGCCTTAAACTGGAGGAGAAAGGGAAGGGGGAGCTCCTGGGGAGGGAGATTTGGGTTCTGGGAAGGGAGATTTCAGTTCTAGCGAGGGAGATTTGGGTTCCAGGGAGGTAGATTTGGGTTCTGAGCAGCCTGATTTGGGTGCCAGGGAGGGAGATTTGGGTTCCAGGGATGGAGATTTGGTTTCCAGGAAGGCAGATTTGGGTTCCAGGGAGGCTGATTTAGGGTCCAGGGATGGAAATTTGAGTTCAAGGGAGGTAGATTTGGGTTCAAGGGAGGGAAATTTGAGTTCAAGGGGGGTAGATTTGGGTTCTGAGCAGGCTGATTTGGGTGCTAGGGAAGGGAGGGAGATTTAGGCTTCAGGGTGGAAGATTTGGTTTCCAGGAAGGCAGATTTGGGTTCATCCCCTCTTTGTCCTGCCCAGAGGAGCCTTTAAGGGAGCACTTAACCTGCACTGAATCTGGGGGATTTCACAACTGTTGGAGTCCAGCACATCCCTCTGGCTGCCCTGGCTGTCCCCAGATCCTGGCAGGGGTCTCAGAGACCTTGGCATGAAGTCAAAAACATCTGTATCTTTGATTTTAGCCCGTGGAAAAAGCTGCCAACTCTGTATGAGGAATTACAAGTCACAAGGGTTTGAGTAGTGTGGTAGTTGGATTAACGCAGGGTGGAAAAGTAGAATGTTGGGGTTTTTAAAATGTGGTTCAGGGGGTACAAGATGGAGAGATTTGGGCATGTCCTGACCTTCTTCTCCTTCCTCTTGTCCTCCATGTCTTGGTGTGATGGTGACACTTTTCTGTTGGTTTAAGGACAGACACACTGTCCAACATAGAGGATAGATATTGGCACATTATTGTAAATATTGTCTAGGTAATTTCTGACATAAAATGTAAACGCCGCCCAAGGCTGGACGCAGAATGCCACGGCCTCCTTGCTAGATGGACCTCGGCAGTTCAGAGAAAGAATGTTACAGATAAGGAAAAATAAACAACCTTGAGAAGCTGATCCTGTGCATTCAGACTCCTTCTTTGGCTGCATGGGCTGGGAAATGAGGACTTTTACACTCTTGGGGTCATCCCAGCAAAGCAGACCCTGAGACACAACCAGCCCCATTTAAATATATTTTAAACACTGTTTGATGGTGTCGGCTTTGGTACTCCTCAGAGCCTGGCATGACTGAAACCATTTAGGAAAAACTTTTTTGAGGGGTTTTGAGGGGCTTCCCCTGCTTTTTTTTGGAGCTGGAGTGCGAGGTTACTCAGCACAAGGCCCTCTGGTGACCTGCTGGTCACAGGGATGCTCTGTGGCTAAGGAGGGGACAGAACCAGTTAGGAATAAGATTAAATCACCCAGAACTCTGCAGCCAGGAGCAATCCCAGCTCCAGAACCAGCTGTGCATCCAAGCCCACATCTGGAAGAGCTCTGCACCTTCTCCAAGGAAGAGCTCCAGCAGCTCTGGTACCAATGTGGCCATGGTACACCTTGGCCACAGAAGGGCAGATTTAATCCAGACTTCACATTAAACCAGCCTCAGCTCAGCCCATGCAGAAACCAAATCACAACCAATGATTGGGATCATCCTTTGAGCTCGGAGCAGCACCAGGTTCCTGGTGCAGGAACATTCTCAGATGCCAAACCCCTCAGCTCAGCATCCTCAGATCCTCCCTGGGCCAAACTTGGAGCTGTTTCACCTCCCAGAGCTCCCAGTTATTTCCCAGCAGCTCTGGGGTCCTCCAGGTTTGGTTTTACAAACTGAACCTGTCTCAGGTTGAAAGGTTTACCTGGGGTTGTGTTCTGTCCCATCTGTCAGAGCTGGGGCAGGTCTCTGCTGCTCTTTGGGCACTTTTCTTTCTCTCTCCCACAGCCAATCCTCCCTCCAGGAGATCTCTGCTCTTCATGGCCACTGAGTGTCCCTGCATGGCTGAGAAAATTCCATCATCCATGGGGAGATGCTGCGCCCAGGGGAGGAGCCGAGCATTCCTACCTGGATCCAATCTGACCTGGGAACAGCACAGCAGCCTTTGCCCCCTCCATTCCCAGAGGAGCAGCTTTCTTCCCCCTTCATTCCCAGAGGAGCAGCTTTCTTCCCCCTTCATTCCCAGAGGAGCAGCTTTCTTCCCTCTGCATTCCCAGAGGAGCAGCTTTCTTCCCCCTGCATTCCCAGAGGAGCCCAGGCCCATCTCCCCCAGCCCTGGAGCTCCAGAGGAAAACTCCCCCCTTGTGCAGGATCCCTGCTCCAGCAGAAGCACAGCTGGCACTGCAGGAGGGCTGAGCCACCCTGGCATGGGGCTGCTGCCACCTCCCTGACCCACAGCCTGACAGGGCCTGTCTGACTCTGCCACTGCTTTGTTTGTACTATTGCATTGGTATTTTTAATTTTCCTGGTAAAGAACTGTTATTCCTGCTTCCATATCTTTGCCTGAGAGCTCATTAATTTCAGAATTAGAATAATTCAGATGGACGGGTTTTGCATTTTCCATTTCAGGGGAGGTTCCTGCCTTCCTCAGCACACACCTGGCTGTTCAAACCAAGACACACCTGTGTTCATGTGACTATTTCTATCAATAACACAAACATGGGAAATGTTGGTAGACTGATTCTGTAAATATATAGTGCCTTCTCTTTTGAATTTCACAACATTCAATTAATTTACATAATATCATTTAAATTTTTATAAGATATTATATAGATATTATATGATATAAGGATAAGAAATAAGACAAATATGGATAGAAGGAATTTGCTTTTCCACATGTTTTTATTTCAGGATATATTTATAACTTAATTAAACTTATTAACTTTATTAAAGAATATTTAAATATGTCGACACAAGTCTTTCTCAAGGAATGAAACCATCAACTGCTTGGTTTAAGTTTAGGGTCACTACCTCTGAAAACCAAAGAGAAATCCTGGAAAAGGGAAGGAGCTCGGTTTGCAAACTCTGCCAGCCAGAGCCTGGGCGATGGCACCTGATGGCTTCAGCAGCGCCCAGGGGGTGAAAAGCTGTCACCGCTGAGTCAGAGATGGCACAGACTCCTATCAGAAGGCAAAGTGGCAAAAGCCTCTTTAGTTTAGTTTAGTTCACCCTCTCTTCTTTTAGATCTCAGTTTGCTACAGGTGGACCTGATTGGTCATTTAATCAACAAATTTCACATGATTGGCCAAATAAAAGGCACCCATTTGTAAACAAACTTATGAAAAAACCAGCAAAACAGATAATTAGAAACCTGCAGATTGTTTTAATATTTGGCTATCACTGATTCTCTCCAGCTCCCTAAATCTTCCCAGGCTGATTCTGGGAAATCTTATCTGGCTTTCTCTCTCTCTCTGACCAGGCTGTCACATCCACAGAAAGCTCCTGCCAGACCCATCCCAGCTTCCCAGTCATCCAGAGGAAGGATCCCTGCAAATCCTGGGATGTGATTCCAGCAGCTCCCAGCATTGCTCCTGGAGGGCTCTGCTGGGAATTGGCTCTCCTGTAATTGGGAACAGCGCCTGGCTCACTGTCAGAGCATCCTGGGGTGCTGGAGAATGGGATGAGGCATTCCCATGGCTGCTGTGCTTGGAACAAATTAGGATTTTAATGCTCAGATATGGCTCCTGAGTGCCAGCAGCTGAGCACAAAGAAATCCATGGAAACAGGAATTTTATGGGGTGGGTGGAGGTGCTGCTCCCCTTTGTAACACCCAAATCTGCCTGGCAATGCCTCTGTTTCCATCAACTCTCGTTTTTCCAAGTGTTTCCTCCTTGGACTGAATCATCCTGGGTTTAAAGTTGCAGGAAGAGTTCAGGAAAAGCAGCTCAGCTTTGGTGGGATGAAATTCCAAAGGGTCAGCCCTGACCCTCTGCGGTTCTGTCTCAGTTTGAACAGCCAGGTGTCTGCTAAGGAAGGCAGGGGCTGCCCTTGAAATGGGAAATGCAAACCCCCTCCCTCTGAATTATTGCAATTTTGGAATTAGGGGGCTCTCAGACAAAGATATGGGAATTGCAATAACAGTTCTTTACCAGGAAAATTAAAAATACCAATGCAATAGAACAAACAAAGCAGTGTGAGAGTCAGAGCAGACCTGGCAGGCTGTGGGTCAGGGAGGTGGCTCAGCCCCATGCCAGGGTGGCTCAGCCCTCCTGCAGTGCCAGCTGTGCTTCTGCTGGAGCAGGGATCCTGCACAAGGGGGGAGTTTTCCTCTGGAGCTCCAGGGCTGGGGGAGATGGGCCTGGGCTCCTCTGGGAATGCAGGGGGAAGAAAGCTGCTCCTCTGGGAATGCAGGGGGAAGAAAGCTGCTCCTCTGGGAATGCAGGGGGAAGAAAGCTGCTCCTCTGGGAATGCAGGGGGCAAAGGCTGCTGTGCTGTTCCCAGGTCAGATTGGATCCAGGTAGGAATGCTCGGCTCCTCCCCTGGGAGCAGCATCTCCCCATGGATGATGGAATTTTCTCAGCCATGCAGGGACACTCAGTGGCCATGAAGAGCAGAGATCTAGAGGGAGGATTGGCTGTGGGAGAGATAAAGAAAAGTGCCCAAAGAGCAGCAGAGACCTGCCCCAGCTCTGACAGATGGGACAGAGCACAACCCAAGGTAATTCCTTCAGCCTAAGACAATGTGGAAAATGTTTCTCATCAGTGCTGTTCATAGTCTGGTTCATTTGTGCAGTCACTGACTGGAGGAGACTGGCTCGGACCCTCAGTTATTTGCAGAACTCCCGTGGGTACCTCTCACTGTTTCCCAGGTCGATGATGCTTTGAAGAACTGAATTCACCTTCATTTAAACTTTAGGCTGTTCATGGCTCTGCTCCAACTTGTGTTGTCTTGCAATGATTTTATAAAACCATTACACTGGCACGTAATGATCCGGTAACACTTCAGACACAGGGGTTTGAAATTAATTTAGGTGAGGAATTAATTGAATTGGGGTAGTGAATGGGAGCTCTCAGTGCTGTCCCTGCCACCATCCCACTGCCCTGGCTGGATGAATCCCTTCCTGCTGGCATCACCAAGGCTGAGCTCCAGCTGGGAGCGCTGGCATCAAAGGCAGAGCAGTGCCGGCTGAACTTGAAAGGCAAAATCGCTGGGAAAACACCAACCCCCCTTCCCGGGAACACCCCCGACCCCATCCAGCGGCAGCACTGGCACTTCAAACGCAGCCCCACCGCCCTTGGCTGGCTCCCCGTCCATGTGGAGCCCTTCCCGAGGCTTTCCCAGCCCCACAGAGCTCCCTTTGTGCTGGGAACGCAATGGGATCAGCCCGGAGCCCACGGCAGGAGCCGCTCTGGGATCCCTTAGAGCCCCCGAGGCTCAGCCCTGCGCCTGCTGCTCCCGGTTCCGTGGACTGGGAGGTGCTGGGAGTGCCGGGTTTGGGGTCCCCCATCCCCCCCAGGTGTTGCCCTGCAGCATTTCCCTGCTGCTGCTTTCTGGGCCCTCTCCCAAACACCCCAAACTCTCGGGAGAGCCCCATTTCCCGTGCTTCCCTGATCCATCTGTATTCCAGAGGGAGCTGCTGAGCCCCAGCCCCTGCACCCTTCACCTGCCCAGTGCCCGAAGCTTCCTGGCCTGGGATCCTCATGGAATGGTTGGGGTTGGGAAGGACCCTGAAGTCCATCCCATTGCCGAGGGCAGGGACACCTCCTGCTATCCCAGACTGCTCCAAGCCCCATCCAAGCTGGCCTTGAGCAATTCCAGAGGCATCCACAGCTTCTCTGGGCACCCCGTGCCAGGGCCTCAGCATCTGCTGTGTCCCTGATCCTTTTTATAGCATCCCACATCATTAGCTCCACAGATAAGGAATGTGGTAGGGTTGGATGTGGGGTTCAGTTGCTGTTTTTCCCTGTTTTCCAGAGAAGTCAGGACAAGGCATGGCTGGATCACCTTCTCCATCCTCCCTCACAAGCTGCTGGCAGAGTCCCTGCCATGAGTTACATCCACATAGGGGGGGTTTGGGAAGGGAAATTCCACCTGGGATGTGGCTTCAAGATGTGTGGATCAGGAAGTGACTGAGGAATGGTAGGCAGCTCCTTTGGGATCACAGGAACAGACACCAAAGCAAATCCCTCTCCAAGACTTGACATGAAAAGCAGCACTCTGGGGGCCTGCTGTTCAAAGCTGTTTTTTTCCCCAGGATCCTGGCCTGGAATGAGAGGAATTCCATGTGGGTGGCAGGGATGTGGTGGGACTGGGAGCCAAATGTCTGGGAAGAGGCATCTCCCTCTGAGCATCCTTATTCCAAAGGGTTCCAGAGTCACTTGGTACTGGGGGATAAATCCAGGCAGAGCCAGGAGCCATCCCTGCCATCTCAAAGGGATAAATGCAGGATTTCCCAACAGCCAGGAGCCATCCCTGCCATCCCAGCAGGATAAATCCAGCTTTTCCCAACAGC
>QUSF01000594.1:0-11247 GCA_003676055.1 Chloebia gouldiae | reverse complement strand
CCCAGAGCAGCTGTGGCTGCCCCTGGATCCCTGGCAGTGCCCAAGGCCAGGCTGGACACTGGGGCTGGGAGCTCCTGGGACAGTGGGAGGGGTCCCTGCCATGGCAGGAGTGGCACTGGGATGGGATTTAAGTTCCCTTCCAACCCAAACCATTCTGGAATTTCATGACATCATAGGAGAAGTGGCAGCAGCATGGGGAAGGATTTAAGCATCTGAATAAGGTTTTTTTTTTAGAGCAGAAGTGGAAGGTGAGATGGAAAGACTGTGATCCAAAATCCTTTTGGGTGGAGAACAAGGAACACACTCTGGACGTCCCACAGCAAACAGGATGGTGACTTTGTGCTCCCTACCCAAAGCACCCTCCAAGTTCTCCTATGGAGAACATCAGGTTTGGGTCATCCTCCCCAGGGCACCACTTCTGAGGTGACATCCACCCTTCTGCCAGGGAACAGGGACAGGAGGAGAGGGAACAACCTCAGGCTGGGCCAGGGTGGGCTCAGGGTGGATTTTGGGAAAATTCCCTTCTGGAAAGGGCTGTCCAGGCAGGACAGTGGTGGATCCCCATCCCTGGAGGGATTTAACAGCCCCGGGGATGTGGCACTTGGTGACACGGGCAGTGCTGGCCTTGGCAGGGCTGGGTTAAAGGTTGGACTCCCTGGTCATTTCCAAGCTGAAGGATGCTGTGATTCCAAGACTCACAGGAAAGAAATCCCAAAAAACAGCTTGGATTTTGAGCTTTTTCACAGATTTTGTCTCCTCTTGCCTTGTTTTGGATTCCAAGGGTTGGGCCAGGCCCCAGGAGTTCCCTGGGGGACAATAATGTGGATTCAGCCTGAAAGCTGAGCCCCACTGGGCACAGGGCCTGGGGTTCCCAGCAGGAATAAACTCCAGACTGCCCCTGCCAAGAGGAAACCTCAGCTCAGGGAGCAGCAGAAGGAATCATTCCCTTTCCCATCTGCATCCCCAGCTGATGTCAGGAGGGAAAATATTGGATTAGGGGGATTGGAGAGAAATCCCTGTCTGGGCCTCAGTTTCCCAAAGAAACAGTTCAGCCCTAAAGCCTAAAACTCACAAAAACTGATTTCAGCAGGATTTTAGGATTTGCCCAAAAAAATTCCCTCTGTGCCCCAAATTCCTTCTGTTCCCCTCTTCCAGCTGCTCCTTGGGGCCACTGCAGGTCCCTCGCAGCCCCTCCTGTGACCCAGGTGTGGCGATTTGTCACCGCCTCGGCTGATGGAGCCCTGTCATTATCCAATTACTCTGAAATCGCTTTGAGCCGCCACCTAACCAAGGGAAAATGCAAATCAAGGTGTTAATTCCCGGCATCTAAAAATAGCCAGCAGAGCCAGGAATGTTTGCAGGAGACACAGGTGAGGGAATAAAGGGGAGAAAAAGCACATTTGAAACAGGTTCAGTAATTCAAATCTGAGCTGCTTGCTTCTGGAATTCCTGCAGGATGCTCCAGACAGGGCGGGGGGGAGGGGGGGGATCCCGATTCCTTCTCCTGCTGCCCCTCAATTCCCTGTCCTGGTGGGGGATCCTGCCCATTCCCAGGGCATTCCATGAGAATCCATGAGGGGTTTCAAAGAGATCAAATCCCCAATTTGTCGACCTTGAGCTGCAAAGCTGCGACATTCCTGGCAAAAATCCCTCCTGCCCTGTGTGAGGAACATCCCAGGGATTGTCTAATGCTGGGATGGGCACCTGGAGGGGACATTTCCACAGGTGACCTCATCTGGCATTCCCAAAATGAGCTCCTGCCCTGTTCTGGGAGGAAGGTTCTGGGAGGGGATGGGATCCACCTGGATCCACGGGGGTCCGACAGGTGTCTCAAGCATTTCCAGACTTCTCCAGGGGTGTTGTTTAAAGGGAATGCTGAGAATTACTGGGGTGGTGTCCAGCACATCCCTCTGGCTGCCCTGGCTGTCCCCAGACCCTGGCAGGGGTCTCAGAGACCTTGGCATGAAGTCAAAAACATCTGTATCTTTGATTTTAGCCCATGGAAAAAACTGCCAAGTTTGTATGAGGAATTACAAGCCACAAGGGTTTGAGTAGTGTGATAGTTGGATTAACACAGGGTGGAAAAGTAGAATTTTGGGATTTTTTAAATGGGGTTGAGGGGGTCCAAGATGGAGAGATTTGGGTGTGTCTGGCCTTCTTCTCCTTTTTCTTGTCCTCCATGTCTTGCTGTGATGGTGACACTTTTCTGTTGGTTTAAGGACAGACACACTGTCCAACATAAATGATAGATATTGGCACGTTATTGTAAATGTGGCACACGTAGTTTTTGGTATAAAATGTAAACACTGCCCTGAAGGCAGACAGAATGCCACAGCCTCCTTGCTAGATGGACCTCAGCAGGTCAGAGAAAGAATGTTCTAGATAAGGAAAATAAATAACCTTGAGAATGCAATCCAAAGCATTCCTGACCCCTCCTTTGGCTGTGGGGCTAGGAAGCAAAGACTTTTTATGATCCTGTGGTCATCTCGACCTTCAGAACCCCGACACATCAACAGGGTGGGATGCAAAGATCACCCAGCAGCTCCTCCTGCCAGGTGAGTTTGGATCAGACCTGGAGACATCCCCAGGCTGTGAGAGAAGGGGAGTGTCCCCTACCACTGTCATGAGGCTTTCCCAAAAATTCAAGGAATCACAGAATCCTGAAATGGTTTGAGCTGGAAGGGAGCTTAAATCCCATCCAGTGCCACCCCTGCCATGGCAGGGACCCCTCCCACTGTCCCAGGAGCTCCCAGCCCCAGTGTCCAGCCTGGCCTTGGGCACTGCCAGGGATCCAGCGCAGCCACAGCTGCTCTGGGAATTCCAGCCCAGTCCCTGCCCACCCGCCCAGCTGGAATTCCTTTCCAGTATCCATCTCTGCTCCCAGTTTAAAGCCTCTCTGTGACTCAGTGGGCCAAATCCAGGGAGAAATCCCATGGCAGCTCCAGGAACCCCCATCCATGGTGGGAGCAGCGCTCACATTTTCCTCTGGAATTCATTGCCAGGGAGGAAATGGGGTGGGAGCTTTATCAGGAGCAGCTGTTCCCATTCCCCATTCCCAGTGACTCCGTGGGGATGGGAGAGGGCTACAAAAAATGAGGGAGGCAGGATCTGCTCGGAAGGTTTGGATTTGATCTAAGGGGGGATTCTGGGATGGATTTTGTCTTTATTAGAATTATAATTATCATTGTTTTGTTCCAGGCAGCAGCTCAGGCTCCCCATTATTTTTAATTGGCTTGGTTCCTCATTAGATGGAACACAGATTCGTCAGTGGGCACAATTCCTCACGGAATGCAAATCCAGGCACCAAATGTCCGGGCTCCAGCAGTCCTGGATAAACACGGAGCATTTCCATAGTGGGGAATACTCCCTTAGGGAATTCTCTGTCCTCGGGGATGTGGGACACAGGGTGAGCTGTCTTGTCCCACACAGGCATGGATTCAGCCTCGGGGAAAAACAATTGTGGGCAGGAAATAGGTGGGAATAGGAGGGACACAATTCCCAAAGGTGCATTCCCACTGCCAATTGTCCTGGAGCAGGTAAATACCGGGGAATGTTGGCTCAGCTGCTGGAATAGCCACTGGGGCTCAGGAAATGCTGGAATTCCTGGAGCACAAATTCTGTTCTTTGCCTCCAATCCTGAACAATGGCCCAAAAATCCTTGGAGTGTCGTCGTGCCCAGATATCCATCGCTCCCCCCAGGCCTCCGGAGCAGGACAGGGAGCTGTATCCGGCCATTCCCGCTGGGATTTCAGTGTTCTTTGTCCTGAAAG
The DNA here is from genome assembly GCA_003676055.1 of Chloebia gouldiae. Taxonomy (NCBI): domain Eukaryota; kingdom Metazoa; phylum Chordata; class Aves; order Passeriformes; family Passeridae; genus Chloebia; species Chloebia gouldiae. The sequence continues at coordinate 7,477 of QUSF01000594.1, read as the reverse complement.
GCTTCCTGTCCTTGGAAAGCAGGGGAAAGGGGCCAGGAGCTAAAAAAGGTGGGAAGAAACACGTGAAGGAGGCTCAGGGAGGAGGATTTGTGGAGCCTCGGAGGGTGGGAGAAACAGGAAGAGGTGGGAATGAGGATGGGGAGGGGTTGTTCATGTCCAGGAATGCAGAGGGTTCTGAAATGGGATTTGGATTTTCCAGTGAGGCAGGAGGGGATGCAGCATGTCCACAGAGCGAGGCAGGAGCAGAGCAGCATTTTCTGGGGTGAGCCTTGGGAGCAGCAGGTCGGCACATGGGACAAATCCTCTTCATTTGGGGTATCCAGAAAAGCTCAGGGAGGATTTGGGACCCACGGAGGACCCTCCACAGCTCAGGGCTGGCACCTGAGGACCCTTCCCAGCTGTGTGTCCCCAAGGTGTCACCTGGCCACTCAAGTGTGGCTGTTCCCTAAAATCCCTGTCAACCACCACAGGCTTGGTGCCTGTGGGCCGTTTCTTTTCCAGGTGAAATCCCAATCCTGATGTTATTTTTGTGTGCTTTGCTCACATCACAGAGATTTATAGAGGCTGATTCATAGGGTGCAAGAAAATTCCCAATAAACCACATTTGGGGTTGTCTTGGTAAATCCTGGGGTCTGCAACGGCACCACAGCAATGGAAAATTCCTGTAAGAGCCGTTGGGGAGGAAAATAAATAAAAAATGGGGACTGGGATATAATCAGAGGCTGTTTCCAGCCTTCAGCCCAAATTCCAACACCTCAGGCAGGCAGTTGCTCATTTCTGCTCTGGCAAACGCGGGAGCACAGCACAGTGGGGTCATTATTGGGGCTGGGACGGGCTGGAAGCCGGGGTTAGGGCCCTTCCCGCCAGGAATGCTGAGCCGCTGCTGCAGGCAGGGATTGCTGATGGAATTGCCCCACTCTGGGAAATGGGCTGAGAAAGGAGGGATTTGGGGCTCTGCTGCTGTGGCCATCCAGGAGGGATTCCTGAGCTGCTCCCAGGAGTGTGGGATTTGCTCTGCTGGAGGCTGAGGGCTGGGATGTCCCTAGGGGGTGACGCACTTGGAGCAGAGCTTCCTGAGGGAAGCAGGGGCATAAAGACCCATTCCCCAAGCCCAAAGGGAAGGATGTTCCCTGGATTTCTGGCCAGCAGGACATCACTGGGGCTGGGGGAAAATTTCTGGGAACCTCCTGGGCTTTGGCACTGGGGCTGGGGATGGCTCTGAGGGTGGTGTGGGGACACCCAAACCCCGCCTGCTGCTCCAGGGATGGATCCAGGGAGGTCTGGCCTGGCAGGAGCTGGATAAAGACATCCAGGATTCCTTAGGGAGGCCAAGGGTAGCCCAAGAGGATTTCCGGGGTGGGATGCAAAGATCACCCAGCAGCTCCTCCTGCCAGGTGAGTTTGGATCAGACCTGAAGAGATCCCCAGGCTGTGAGAGAAGGGGGGTGTCCCCTACCACTGTCATGAGGCTTTCCCAAAAATTCAGGGAATCACAGAATTCTGAAATGGTTTGAGTCAGAAGGGAACTTAAATCCCATCACCCCTGCCATGACAGGGACCCCTCCCACTGTGCCAGGAGCTCCCAGCCCCAGTGTCCAGCCTGGCCTTGGGCACTGCCAGGGATCCAGGGGCAGCCACAGCTGCTCTGGGAATTCCAGCCCAGCCCCTCCCCACCCTGCCAGGGAACAATTCCCAATTCCCAGTCTCCCATCCAGCCCTGCCCTCTGGCAGTGGGAGCCATTCCCTGGCTCCTGTCCCTCCAGGCCTTGTCCCCAGTCCCTCTCCAGCTCTCCTGGAGCCCTCCCTGGAGCCTTCTCCTCTCCAGGTGAACATTTCCAGGCTGCACTGGGATCATCCATGGCTGTGCTGGGATGGACCAGGCTCCTCAGCATTGCTGCAGTTGCCATGGAAACCATTCCTTAAGCCCACCCCGATGGGCCCAGGACCAGGCAGAAGCTTCTCCCTCCACTCCCGGGGCAGGACAGAGTCCGGAGCAGCCGGCACCAAGAACTCAGGCCAGGCCCTGGGCAGACAATGTTTAAATGACTTTATTTTTTATCTTTTCCTCATTTTATAAATGGGCACAGCACAGAAATAATTAAAAAAAATAGACAGTACCATTACAGTGCTAGATCCATTGGCAAAGATTATTTTTAGAGTCTTTTTTTTTTTGTCATTATTTTTAAAATTTTGGCCATTGAGTAAGAACAAAAACAATTAACAAACATTTTCTTTTCCTTTTGTTTTTGAAACAGACACTATGAAGCCATTTCAGTACTAAACTCTAGGAGAGTTATGTACATACCAAAAAAAGTTCTGTTTAAGATATGTCTCCTATTAAAAATATTTACATGCATTTTTTTTTCCCTCCCGGATTCATTGAAAGCTCCAACATCTGTAGTGTTCCAGATCTTTGTTTTGTTCTCCTATGGGGATTGGAAATCAGCTCCAAAAAAAAAAAAGTGAAGTTGGAATTACTTCAATCTTCTGGAAAGGGAGATTTTTTAAAATTTTATTTTTGGGATGTTTATCAATGGAATTTTTTTTGTCTTTTTTAGAATTATTTTATTTTTAATTTATACAAGAAGGTTTGATGTTTATTTACAGGAGGAGCAGCGGGTGATGGTTTATCCTGGAGATGCAGTGGTGAGAGAGAAGGGGAGGATTTTAAAAAGTTTTTCTATCAAACTGCAATGGATTCCTGTTTTTCGGGAGTCTAGTTTGATTGTCAGCTGGGCTGGGGTGACTTCGGCCAGGGGGGACCCTGAACGGGGGGAATTCCTGCAGGAAAAATCCCTGGAGCCCTGGAGGTCTTGGGAGAAGCACTGGAATGTGGGGTGTGAAAAAAAATCAGGGTTTTTTTAAACCAAAAATCAAAATGATGGGAAAAATAAACATAGAAATAAAAAGTTTGGATCTGCAGACCGAGGCTCCCCTACAGAGAAGGGGCAGCTGCTGGAACAGGGACTGGGGGGCTCCAGAGCTCGCGGGGGTTTGGATCCACCCCGGGATCCCATCCCGGACCTGCTGCGGCCCTACAGCGGCAAAAGGCTCCTGATCCCACCCCAGCGATCCCAAACCACTGAGACCAGGACTGGGATCGGGATCAGGATTGGGATCAGGACTGGGATCGAGGTCGAGACTGGGATTGGGATCAGGACTGGGATCAGGACTGGGATTGGGATCAGGGAGATGTGAAGGGCAGGGAGGAGAGGGAGGATTAGCAGGAATTGGAGAGCTGGAATCCTGCATCCCTTAGGACAGGGAATCCTGCATCCCTTGGAAATGGGGCCAAGGCTGAATCCCATATTCCTTGGGACAGGGGCCAAGGGCTGCAGAGCCCAGCACGGGGTGCTGGAGGACAAATCCTCCTCCTTTTCCTTTTTCCTCCTCCTTTTCCTCTTTTTCCTCCTCCTTTTCCTCTTTTTCCTCCTTTTCTTCTTTTTCCTCCTCCTTTCCCCCCCCCCAGGAGCAGAACCCCCTGGCCCCATGCCCATCTATACATCTCTACATATACATTAATTACATACACATATTATATACACACACACACCCCAGCCCCAGCCCTGCTCCCAGGGATCCCAGGGAGCTCATTCCCATCAAACCTCTCTGGATTGAAAGCTCTGAGTTACTTCAGAGCCTGGCAGAAAACCTTGGAGCCAGAAAAGTTCATTACAAGGGTGGTTATGGGAGAAAAAGGGAATTTAAAAATCCATTCCAGTTCTCGCCTGGTGGGTTTGTTCCTGTGGAAGGAACTGAGCTGGGGATTCACAGCAGGGAGAGCTCGGAATGCTGGAGATGAGGTAAAGGAACTCCCAGACAGGGATTGTCAGGGAAGCTGGGGAGGGAGAGGGGAAATTTGAGGCAAAGCAGCCCATCCTGGCAGTCCCCCAGCCTGAGGCATTCCCTTCCCATCCCCCTCCCTGCAGCTGCATCCCCCCAGCACGGCTCCTTATGGAGAGGTCCAAAATCAGAGAGGTTTTTGGAGCTAAGGGACAGCTCCATCCCACCACAGGCACCTGGTGTTTTTATTGAAAGATCCAAGATCAGAGAGATTCTTGGAGCTAAGGGACAATTCCCAGCCATGCAAAACCCACCGAGGGCTGGGTCCTGCTGCTTCTGGGCCCCTTCCATGTCCTGCCCTTCCCAATCTCCCCATTCCAGCCCTGGCTTGGGCTCTCTGCTCTTCCCTTCCCTTTGGATGTGGCCTAGGAGTTCCTGGCTGTTCTCCTGCTGGATATTCTCCATCATTCTCCTGCTGCAATTCCAGCAGGGAGAGCCCCAAGGCTGGCACAGCTGGCAGAGCAGCCCAACCACCATGCAATTCTAGAAACTCCTAAAATTATCCAGCTGGAAGAGACAAGGTTCTCCCTGTGGCTCCAGCGCATCACACACATGCAGGAATGGTCAGAAAATAAATGAAAAATCCATGGAAAAAATCCCTCGGGGAGAACAGCTGGAGAAGGACCAGCACATCTGGGCACTGTGCCAGCTGTTCCTGGCTGGGATCACCATGAGGGATGGGAATTTGGGCAGAGAGGACGATGCCAGACTTGGCTTTGAGAAAGGAAGGTGCTGGAGATGCTTCCACTCCTGCTGGAGTTAATTTTCCCAAAATCCTGCTCTGGGGGATGGCTCCTCCCATGTGGAGCCTCCTCGCCTCTCCCCCATCCGTGTTCCCACCAGGAATCCCCGAAAAGCCCCGGAGCAGCTGCCTCCCCCTGTGCCAGGTACCGGCCCTCGGGGCTTGATCCATCCCTGTGTCTCTGCTCATGGAGAAATGGCTTCATCCAGGATTTCCTGGGCAGATGGACTTCCCCAAAAAATCCTGCCCATATTCAGCTCCATCCCAGCTCCTTGGAGGGAGGCACAGGGTCACATTCTCCAGAACAAGACTTTCTTTCCCCTTCAAACATTGACTCCAACAGCCCCGTGGAGCTGAGGTGACACAAGAGGCTGTGACATCGTTCCACAACCACAAGAAGTTGGCTCCAAACACAAAAAATTCTCCTGGAGCTCAGATCCCTCTCCAGGTGGAGAGAAAAAGCATGGGAGCAGGAGATAAACAATGAATTATTTCATCACTTCTGATTTGCTGTTTAATTGCCTTCACCTTTTTTTTTTTTTAATTACTGCAAAAGTCCTGCCCAGGCTCCTCTCACCCTCCCACCTCCAGCTCTCCTTACTCCCAAAGCTGTGATGGATTTAAGTGCCGGGATTACAACCTAACACCAGCTGAGAGGGACGAGGTTAAGCTTGAGTGAGTAAAAAAATTGTATTATGGAGCTCCAGACTATTAAATAGGAGGAAAAATGGAATGAAGAAGATTAAGGAGGCAGCTCTGAAAAGCAGCATTAAAAAGATTAAGCTGGGAGGGTTTTTTTTAAAGCAAGCTCCAAAGATTAAATCCAGGTTTTCCCCTAAGTTGGGGATTTTGGGTGGCCTTGGTGACCTTGACTTGTGCCACTCCCCTTTGTGTGATCCCAACAGGGCCAAAATCCTCCAAATCATCAAATCCAGGAATCCAAACTCCCTCTGGAGCAGCACAAAGTGGCTCTGGGTTGGCACCAGGCTCCTTCTGAGTGTGTTCCCTCCTTTGGAGCATCCTCATCCTTCATCCTTATCTGCATCCTCATCCTCTCTCCAGGATGGACATGGAAATGGTCACTCCCAGCACCACCACCCCAAACATCCAACAGGGCCTTCTCCAAGCTCCAAGAACCTAAACCACAAGGATTTTGAGGCTGACAGCTCAAAAATGAGGATTTAGAGCTGATCCATGGGGCTCTGTTCCCTATCACAAAGCAAAGCCAGGTGGTCATTTTGGGTTGTATCCCAGGGAAAAGCAGCCCTAAGCTCCCAATTCCCAATTCCAAATCCCATGTGAGCATCCCAGTGCACTGAGAAGTTCCAGGGATTTCATTTCCTTCCATCCCTGTGTTACTGTGGGTGTACAGGAGTGGAGATATGTATTTATATATATTCAAAATATTCTTCTGGCCTCAAATCCCTTCCACAATGGAGCTCTTCTCTCTTGTAACCCCCACCAGGGCCGTAAAACACTAAATCCACCAACCCCCTCAGGGGCCAAAGTGTCCCTGGATCTGTGCAGGCTAATTCACGAAGCAATGATTTTTTCCCCCAAATTTTCCCATTTAAATTGTTCCAAGAGCAAATCAAAAGTCTCCATGGGACCCCATCGAGATCATGACCATTGTGACAACAAAACACCACAAACAGGGCTCCAGCTAATTAAGAGCCACCTCAATGAAACACCTTAATTGAAATATCTGCATTAATTAATCTGCACCCTGGGCAGCCTCGGAGGGGACACCTGGAGGGTGCCAGGGTCGGGTTCTCTCCAGCCCTGTGGGTTGTGCTGGGATTTAAACACCAGTGAAGGAAAACCATCAGTCCTGGGGATTCAATTAACAAAGGAAAACCATCAATCCTGGGTGTTTCCATTGATTTTGGGATCTTTCCAATGGTCCAACCAGCCCTGGGGCTGAGCCATGGCTCTGCCTCCCCTTCCTCACCTCTAGAGCTGGACCCTGAGGGGACAGGGATTGTCTCTCCTTGGATCTCCTTCCTTAGGCTGCATCCCATGCTTTGCAGAGCTCTGCAATCCCCGCTGGAAGAGCCAGGGAGAGGATTCATCTTCTCCATTCCCAGCTCACCCCAGGGAATGTCCCACAGAGCCGAGCTTTAGTGGTCACAGTGAAAACCCAGCCCAAGCCAAGTCCCTTCCTGGCCAAACCCCACAGCCAGATGTGGATCCAAGAGATTCCAGGGGGTGGCCGGATGGCAGCAGCCTGGGATGCCCCGATGCAGCTCCACACGCTCTCCAGAATGTTGATCCAAAGGGATCATCCCCAGAGTTTGTATTTATTTCCTTTTTTCTCCACTCCAGGAGTGAATCCCAGGTATTCCAGCCCCTTGTGCTTTTCCCAAGGTTCCAGAAGCATTGGAGAGTCACATTCTGCCTTCCAGCAGAAGGGGAATCCTGCAGAATGACCAACCCCATTCCAAAAGAAAACCAAAAAGTAAAGACGAGACAGAGGGAAGGAAATCTCCTTCCTTTATGGATGGAAAAAAAAGGGCAATAAATCCAAAGCAAACCCCCTGCGCCCCAGGGCTGACAGGAGGTCTCTGAATCTCAGAGTTCCTGGTGGTGGTGGTGGGAAAAGTCCAGTCGAGCTCCAGGCAGCTCCGTGGGCAGCCCATCCCGTGCTCTCCAGGGCATTCCCAGGCATGGCTGCCCTGGCATCGGCTCCTTGGCATCAGCTCCGTGTCCCGTCCCTCCCGCCAGCAGAAAGGCCAGCAGTGCTTGGCGTCACCTCGGGGTGCTCAGTGTCACCTCGGGGTGCTCGGTGTCACCTCGGGGTGCTCGGTCTGACCTTGACAGTGCTCAGCATCACCTCGGGGTGCTCAGTGTCACCTCGGGGTGCTCGGTGTGACCTTGGCAGTGCTCAGCGTCA
>QUSF01000593.1:0-27036 GCA_003676055.1 Chloebia gouldiae | reverse complement strand
CAAAGCCTCATATCTTTGTGGTTCCGATGTGCCAGGCCAGCGAATCCACACAGTCCAGAAAACACGGTTTTCCCTTGCCTCTACCTGGCAAGAGGAAGGGCCCCTCTAAACCTGTTTATCCCTCTTTCCTGAGGCATATGTCGTAGAGGTTCCTTCAAGGGGATCGGACATGTCATCATCATCATCATGCCTGGCAGTTTGACTACGGGCAACTGGAGCCGCTGTCCTTTTGGTGGAACTTCCTCTCTTGTGGGAGGGGGGTTGGGAGAAGGGCCACCTGCCCTCCCATGGGAATCAACAGATGTGTAATTTCCCGCCTTCCCCTAACTGCCAGCCTTCGTTTCTATGACAACCAAGATCTGTCAATCGGTTTGTTCCCCAGCCCTAAGTTCTAGTATGTTCTAAGGTATATGCATTGATATTGGTTCTCACCCCGAAACCGCTCCCTCTCCCCTCCTTTATTGGCTCAAACAATGTCACCCCACTCTTCCCCCCTCCTCTGCTCGTACCTGGTTGGACCCTCAGATCCTAGCCTCTCCTGTCCCTTGTCCCCTTTTTATACCTTACCCCGCCCCGTGGTTGGGGCTCTCAGAGACTGCTCCCCTCCTGTGTGGCTGGATCCCTCTGCCCCCTGCTGTGCCTTTCCTTTTTGGAACCCACGAGAAATAAAGTGGTCCGTGAGCCATCCCGCCTGGCGAAAGCATCATCTGTCTATTGCTATCCAGCAACCGGGATACCTCTCTTGTCGCTGAACCCTCTGCGGGGTCTCCGGCAGGACACTGATCCCTGTATAGAACTGCCGCAGCTGGCGCCCGAACAGGGACCATCGCGGTGTCCCTTGTGAGCGACTCCTCACGGACTGCTCGACTCTGTGAGCCGCTGACCGTAGGATTGAAGCGCCGTTCGGGATCCCAGCTCCACGGGCAGTCGAACTTCGTTTGAGAAGTGCTGCTGTCCTGTGGGCTGCAGACAGCCTGCCTGACGAAGACTCGTAGCCCCAGGGAGCGGCGCTCCTTCCCGGCAGGACCTGCAGCCACTTTCCCCTCCCCCCAGAGGTTTTTTCTTTTGGGCCGGCGTCCCTTTCTTTGGTGAGTCTGTACAGTGTCCTGTCTGGCACCTGAGTCTGTCCTGTTTCTTTTTTTTTCTTCCTTTGCCTCTGCGGGGATTTCTTTTGAGACATCGGAATGGGTGATCACCTTTCTCCAGCTCGGCGGGATTTTTATGTCCAAGTTAAAGCCTCCCTTGTGTTGGGGACAATTTCATTTAATAGGCGGGAGTTAAAAGCTTTTCTTAATATTATTTTCGATCATTTTCCCGATACCTCTCAGAATGATTTTAATTCAGTTCGTTTTTGGGGGAAAGTTGGGAAACTTCTTTATGATTTGCAAGTTAAGGGAAACTTCTGGGCGGGTCGTTATTTTCCTTTATATCATTCTATTTTCATTTTATTTAAATCGAAAGGGGAGAGTCTGCGTCCCAGTTCCCCTACCCCGTGTTCCGTCCCCCCTTCACCTGCACCCTCGTTTCCTAAGAGTGGATCGGGCTGCAGACCCTGCCAGACAGAGGCACAGGGTTGTCGCCTACTCCCTGCTGCTTCCCGATCCCCTCTGTCCCTTTCCCGCTCCGGGACTGGCCACCCCGGTGAGGCTCTTCCCGCGTCACACGACCCCGGACACCCCAATCCCGGTTTGAAGCCCTGCAGTTCGAATCTCGAGTTTTGTTCGTGTGCTTGTATGGGACGAAATGGCGCCGGCCACGTGGCCGCGCGCCCTCGGACTGAGACTGAAAAACAAAATGGCGGCCGTTCCCCTCCTCCCTCTGGCGCGGTCACCGCCACTCCTCTCGTGCCCCCTTCATCAGTTGCCGCCCCCACGTTGGGTCCCGCCCTCCCCACAGCGTGGGCAGTGACGGCGTCAGGTCCCGCCCTCCCCACAGCGTCGGCAGTGACGGCGTCGGGTCCCGCCCCCTCCGTCCCCATGGCAACACCCCTGGGCGGGCTCCCGGGGGGAGGGAGCGGCCTGCGTGAAGGCCACACCCCAGTGGGCGGGTCTGGACACGCCTCCTCCCCTCCAGCCACTCCCGGTTCCCACGCCACCGGAACCGGAAATCGGCCTGGCCGGAAGCAGGCCATCTTGGCCTGACGGGTTTCACCGAAGCCCATCGGCCAGGGAGAGGATCAGGGCAGTTGCGAGTACTGCCTCATCCTCCTCCGAGGATGAGGACAGTGGCGGCCACCGGCCAACACCTAAGCTGGGGGAGGGTGGGCCAAGATAAGAGTGGCAGCCATTAAAGATGGGGACCTGGAGTTTGCACAGGACCTAGAACTGCTGGTGGCACCAGAGGTGAGGGCGCGGAGTGGCAGGCAAAAATGGGAACAACTCCCATACCAGGAGGTGAAGGAGCTGCGAAAGGCAGCCAAGGATTATGGCCGGGACTCGCCCTTTTTCAAGAACATATTGGACCTTACGTTCTCAGGGCATGTCTGGGTCCAACATGACCTTAAATACATTGCCAAATCTCTCCTGACCCCCACCGAGTTCCTCCTCTGGGAGGTGCAGTGGAAGAAATTGCTGAAACAACTGCTGAAAAAGCATAACCTGGGGGAGGAGCTCAGACAGGGGGAAGAGGGCCTTGAGGCTTTGGCGGGGGAAGGAGACTTTTCACAGCCCGAAGATCAAATCCTCCTGCCACCTAACGTCTTGGCAGACACCAAGGAGGCGGGCAGGTTGGCACTATTGAAAATCCCTGATGGGAAGACCCCCCTGCAAAGCTTTGTTTCCATCACTTAAGGACCCAATGAAGGTTTTATTAAGTTTGTTGACAGGATGAGAGAGGCAATAGACAGGCAAATTGACAACCCAGCGGTGAGGGAAGAACTCCTTCGTAGGATGGTCTTTATGACAACGACAGCGGAGACGAAGAAGATCTTAAGGACACTACCCCAGGACCCTGAGCCCACCATCGCCCAGATGGTGGAAGCCTGAACCAAGGCGACGTCGACTGAGGTAACCGTCGCCATGGCTGTCAACAAAGGGGTGGGGGAGGCCATGCTAAACATGAACTCCATTCGCTGCTTCGGGTGTGGCCAGATGGGGCACATACAAGCCATTTGCCCGCACTGGCCCTGGGGCGGCTGCAGCCACCATACGCTGCCTCCCCACATCCACCGCCCAGGAATCCCTACCCGCCGTACAACCAGCCAGCGGGACACGGGCCGTGGAGCACAAGGATGGGGCTGCGCGAGGACACCAAGTGGCCCCTCACAGCGCCCGAGCCTCCCCACCATCCGGGAGGATCAGTGGCCCCTGGGACAATTCCGGATGGCTGGCAGGACCACGACACCGGTCTCCGCCTCCTCTGAAGGACGGCCAACCTAGATCAAGGCCGTCCCCGGGTCCTCAGGGTATCCACCGCAGTCTTCTTTGAAGACGAGGACCCGGTAAGAGTCCCGGTGGGCTTCCTGGAGCCCCCTTACAATGACAGCGGAGCGACAGTCCTCATCATTGAAGACCGCAGGCTTTCATCAGACCGGCTCACCATCTTGTCGGAGGTGGTGTGTGTGGCTCCAGGGTCTGAGGTGACTGTCTCCATCGTATGTCATCACCCTCCGTTCACTCTTTGCAAGGGGCTCTTCTTCGCCACCATGTACATCTTGGACCCTTCTGGACGTGACTACCCGGAATCGGACTCTCTGTGCCAAGACAACGTGCCCAAAAATGTTTTTTTCATCCAGAACGTTTCAAAAGCGAGACCTATTATAACTGCTACTTTCTCGTTGCAGGGCGAATCTAGGACCTGGGACCTGATGGCGGACACCGGGGCGGACGTCACCATCCTTCCCCGGGCAAAGTGGCCCCGCGGCTGGGAGTTGGTGCCCTCTTGTGGCACAATCTCCGGTGTTGGCGGAGCTGTCAACTCCATGCGCAGCCGTCATCTGGTGAATGTGGAGGGTCCAGAGGGCCAAATAGCAACAATTCGGCTCTTCATTGTCAGCGCAAATATTATGCTACTAGGCAGGGACGTTTTGTCCCAATGGTGAGCCTGACTTGATATCCCTAGCCTAGCCTAGCGTGGGATTTTTAGTATGGGCCACTGCAAAGCGCACCTCCCCACTGCTTAATTGGAAAACTGACACTCCGGTGTGGGTGGATCAGTGGCCCTTGGTGGGTGAAAAATTAAATGCGCTCAATCAATCAATCATCCACTATATGGATGATGTTTTTGTCTGCGCTGCATCAGAAATCTACCTCAAAGCAGCCTTGGACAAGACGATTAAAACTATTGAAAGGGCTGGTTTTCAAATAGCCAAGGACAAAATTCAGCTGACAGCCCCGTGGAAGTATCCGGGATTTACGATCACCGGAAGGACTGTCGCGCCCCAGTCCCTCGCCATCATGGACGACCCACGGACCCTGCGGGACCTGCAACAGGTGTGTGGCACCATCACCTGGATCCGGCCTCGCCTGGGACTCACCACAGAGGAGCTGGCGCCGCTCTTCACCCTGCTGCGTGGAGACGGTGACCTGGCCTCTCCACGCGAGCTGACACCTGCCGCGAAGGGAGCCCTGGAGAGAGTCGCAGACGCCACCCGGTCCCGTCAGGCCCACCGTGTGGACCCGGTCCTTCCTATTACCATGGGCGTGTTGGCCCTTCCTGGAGAATTCCCTGGCAGAAGACCATCTACGAGGAGACAACCCTGAGGATGCCGCGTCAACTCCACCTGATGACGCGGTAGCCTGGAGGAGACGAAAAAGGAAGATGATGAAGGGGACTCCGCCGAACCTTGCGGCGAGAGTCCTCCTTACAAAGCTTTACTACCCCACCGACATTGACTCCCTTTCCGACCCTCCTTCCCCACATGTCCCTTTCCCTTTACCCTGCTATCTCACCTGCACCCCCTTCTGCTCTCCACCCTAAACTTTCCCTAGCACCCTTAAAAATTTTGTTTTCAATTATTTAAATCAAAAGGGGGAGCTGGGAAGGGAGAACCTCAAGTTTTATGTTAAGTACCTTTATTTACTATTGTTTTACTTACCTTAGAAGAGGATGGCTGCCAAGACCGAGAGACCCCACTGCACCCAGCTGCTCGTCACTGTGAGTGTTATCATCATCCTGTGGATGTCGGTGGCAGACGGCTGGATTGTTCCACAGCCAAAAGAGAACGTCTGGGTCACGCTGGCAAAGTCCTTGCAGCAAGACAATTTCTGTCTGGCCATGGGCAATGTGGACAACCCGTTGTCCACATGCCTGGTTGGGGTCCCTCTGGCTGCTGATGACTGGCCAGTCATCAATACCGACCTGCTCCAAACCACGGGTAAGAGACCTAACCCGGTGGACACCTGGGACGAATGGACGAAAGTCTTTCCTAATAGTAAAGAGGAGCCCCAGGAATTGGACCTGCTGGGGTCTTCCAGAGCAACATTTTGCGTAAGATTTTACTTTCAAAGGCAAAACCAAAATACATATCAGAAGAATGTGAACCCCATTCAAAAGAAATATAATAGCGTGGACTGGTGTAATATCACCAGCCAGGCTATTTCAATTTCCTCCATCCACCCCAAGGTGCTTCCCCGGGGGATGTTCCTTATCTGTGGGGACAGGGTATGGTCAGGGATTCCGTCGCGGCTCCAGGCAGGACCATGCAGCCTTGGCAGGCTTGCTACCCTCACTCCAAACAGAACACAAATTCTGAATTGGCAGAAAGAAAGACAATTGGCACGTTTCAAAAGATCTTATTCTCAATTCGATGAAAATTGCGATTCACAAATTTTCAATTGGGGTAAAAACAAGAGGGTCTCTGCATCCATATTTCTACCTTGGTACGCAGCATCCAGGCCCTGGGTGAGCTTACTCACTTGGAGTGCTGGGTTATCAAGAATGCCAACACGATGTCCGCCGCCTTATCCGATCTATTGGCGGACGAGCAAGACACCAGGCACGCCACCCTCCAAAATCAGGCGGCGATTGATTTTCTCCTGCTCGCCCATGGCCACAGTTGTGAGGACTTTGAAGGACTTTGCTGCTTCAATTTATCATCAAGAAGCACCTCCATCCAGCATAATATCCAGCGGATCCGGACGCAGGTGGAAGACATCAGGACCGAAACCTTTTTGGCTGCAGACCCACTGAACAAGCTAATGTCGCAGTGGGGCGTCCCCGGATGGGCAGCCTCAATTCTCAAAGGATTTTTCGGGTCTTTATTATTGTAGTTATTATTTCGGTTGCATTAACCATCTTTAAAAAGACTCTACTTAAGACTGTGGGGGAGGTTTATTTAATAAACAAAAACGGGGGAGATGTGGGAGGGGTGTTGGGAGAAGGGCCACCTGCCCTCCCATGGGAATCAACAGATGTGTAATTTCCCGCCTTCCCCTAACTGCCACCCTTCGTTTCTATGACAACCAAGATCTGTCAATCAGTTTGTTCCCCAGCACTAAGTTCTAGTATGTTCTAAATTATATGCATTGATATTGGTTCTCACCCCGAAACCGCTCCCTCTCCCCTTCTTTATTGGCTCAAACAATGTCACCCCACTTTTCCCCCCTCCTCTGCTCGTACCTGGTTGGACCCTCAGATCCTAGCCACTCCTGTCCCTTGCCCCTTTTTATACCTTACCCCGTCCCGTGGTCAGGACTCTCGGAGACTGCTCCCCTCCTGTGTGGCTGGATCCCTCTGCCCCTGCTGTACCTTTCCTTTCTGGAACCCACGAGAAATAAAGCGCTCCATGAGCCATCCCGCCTGGCGAAAGCGTCATCTGTCTATTGCTATCCGGCAAACGGGATACCTCTCTCGCCGCTGAACTCTCCGCGGGGTCTCCGGCAGGACACTGGTCCCGGGAAGACCTGCCGCACTCTCAGACCCTTGCCGTCCTTCAATTCATGCACCCATTGTGCCAGAGCAGCAGTAGATTTTCCGTCCCATCGCCTCATGGTTTCTCCGCAATCGCGCAGGAAGAAGCACAGCTTAGCTTGTGGTGTGTGCCTTCTCTCCTCATCCGAGGAATGGCTGCGTTGGATACCAGAACCTCTGATCTGTACTGCCTAGATTTGGAGAAGGTCCTCCTTAATCTCCTCCCTGAGTCTCTTATGATTCTCCTCTATCTTGTCTTCCAATTTCTACAGACGTGTTTCCACTGCTGCAACTCTGGCATGGGTTGGGCCAGGTATGGCATCTGCGTATGCTCGGAGCTTCTTCGCCATGTCGAGCACGGTCTCATCCCTCTCATCCCGCTTCATGATTGCTAAAGCAGAAGCGTATTCATGTGGCCCAAGCCGCACAAGTTTTCGCCACATCACAGATGTACATGGTACCAAGTCTGGATTCCTAGTTGTTATTTCATCTGAGAAGATAATCTCTGCCACTGCCATTTCTCTCAGGCGTTGGATCCCTTGTTCTACAGTCTTCCACCGGGTCTGCTGCATATAAAGACTGCCTGCACACAGGTATCTTTGTGCTACACTTTCCAGAACCCGTGCCCAGAGGCTGTGAGGGTCAGCCCCCCTCATCATTCCTTGGTCAATGACAGGATCATGTGACAGGGATCCCAAATGTCTCTCTTCAGTGCCATCCAGAATTGTAGCCTCGCCTGCGACAGCCCAAAGATGGACCAACCAACTAATTACAGACTCATCAGGTCGTCGAGTGTAATCCTTTCTTAGCCAAGGAGGTGCTTTATGGAAAAGGACTCAGTATTGGCGTCTGATCTTGTACCAGTTGCTTTGACTCCTGATTTTATGTCAGCAGGCGTTGAGGGTCCTTCTCCTGCATTATCATCATCATCATCATCATCATCATCCACTGGTCGATGGGTCTTTTCTGTGCGCTTCCCACTTCTCGTGCTAGTAGCAACAGCCATTGGTTGAGGCTTACAGTGTGGTTTAGCTGCTGGCTTAGGCTCACTGTCTGCTTTAGCTGCTGATTTATCTCCCTGCTCCCTTCCTCTCTCTGCCGCCCTACAGTATCTAGCAGGGTACAATAAGCATATGCCAGGGCCCAGCTCACTGCAATGATCTTTTCCTCCTTAGAGTTATCATGGCACTTCTCTTTCAGGTACTTTGCCACCCTAGCTGGATTCTGAATTTTTTTCACATGGGAAGTCCCAAGCTACAGGGTCAGAAAATTCCTTTAAGATTTGGCCCATATCATCCCATTTCCCACACCACTCAGGATTTCTCACACCTGGGTCTACTCCTGGGTCAGGGGTTTCATTAGCCCCCCTAGAAATCTCAGCCCTCATTCTAGAGAGACTGCAGACTGTATAAAGAAAGCTTACCCGGTTAAACACCAGGAAGATGGTCTCTTTAACACTCAGGGGAAACGGAACATTCTCTAATAGGGAGATAAGAGATTCAGAGGAGAAGAAGGAAAGCAAAGGCTGAAAAGCCTCATCCCCTGCTTCCCCTCTAACAAACCATAACCATGAACCATACATTCCTGGAACAGACCTCAGCACCTTTAGAAAGCCCCTCCAAGCCATTACACACAAGCCCAGCCCAATGGATATTCTGGTCAGTGCCCTTCTGCAAACACTACGTATTAGGGACAATACCAGAGCTATTCCTGGATAAGAAAATAAACCTAGGGACCACAGAGGGAATAAGATCTCCAAAACCCTTAGGGACCAGAAACACATGCAGGCCTTCACCCCAAGAGACACTATGAATTCAAACAACATAGCCAGTACCTGCTGCATACCAAAACAAAGTAATTGGAACCAAAATATGATTACAACAAGGTTTTTTCCACTCTGTCGAGCCACAAGTTGGGCGCCAAAATATTCCTCCTAGTTTAGGGCAAATTTGGAAGAAAAAGTTCTGGAAGGAGTCCCCAGAAAACAAACCACCACGGCCCCTCCCCACCCACCTGGTTCGGGAAAAATTTCCTCTGAGAGAAGTGGAAAAGAACCTGTCTATTTAACAAACAAAGCACTCCCCAGCACCAAAACCAAATAACAACACCAGATGACAACAAAACTCTTTCACCACTCTGAAGAGATGACAAATCCAGGAAGTCTCTCCTGGCAGTGGTCGCCCGGGTCTGGGCGCTGGGGATTGCTCTCCGGCACTGGGGACGGCTGCTGTGGATCACAAAGCGCAGGCTCTCGGTGCTCCTCGGTGTTTCCCAGTCCGGAGCAGGTTGGAATGGTATTCAGGAAAGGGAAAGGGAAGAAACAGACCAGGGAAAGAACTGGACTGCTCAGCTAAACTAACTAACAGGCAAAAGCAAAGGCAAAAGCAGAAGCAGGAGCAAGAGCAAGCATGCAAGCAAGCACTCGTCTCTCGTAGACAGCAGACCATGGGTGGAGGTGAGCAGGCTGATAACAAGGCAAAACAAACCTTCACTTTCAGAGTCAGTTCTGAAAGCACAGAACAGAATATCAAACACAAACAGAACCCACGATTTGGGATAAAAGCACTGGAACGTCGCCCTAGTACACCTGGGTTTCCACATCAGCAGGCGACAGTTACTGACAGCTAAGGGTCAGCAGCAGGGGGGTCAGAGCGGGGACGATGGTGCTGGCAGCGGGCGCAGAGGAGCACGGAGAGCAACGGAGCATCCCCGGCGGTGAGGTAAGGTGTTTTCCCAAAGGTAAGTGGTTTCCCAAATAAAATTGGCAACACCATAAGGTAAGGTGTTTTAACACCTGTAGTGGTTTGACACGGAAAAAGAATCTTCTTGGAAGGAAGAGGTCGATTTGGATATTGACACTTGGGGTGACCAATTGAAGGTGGACACGCCTCTGAGAACACAGAGGGGTTAAAAGCAGAATTCCCAGGGGAACTCGCTCTATTTGGTTCCGTTCTGGGTGCAGTGCAGGACTCTCCCCTGCCCGGCCTGTGGCTGGGTGGGGGAGGGGAAGGCCCACGGCCTGGCTGAGGTAAGGCCGAAGGGTGGAGGGGCTGGAACTAGGCTGGCCCCTGCAGATGGAAGGGTGGAAAAAATCTGGGACGTCTCTCTTCCCCCCCAGAGTCTCTCTCTCAAAAGAGACAGCGTTGGTTTGCCAGCAGTACCGCGGGGAAGGAGGAGAGCGGGGCGGGGGGGGCAAGGCCGCAAGGTGCCCAGCGCCCAGGTGGGAGCCGGAGATCCGGGCAGAGAGCCAGCCAGGGAGTCAGGACTTTTAACCCTTCCCTGAGAAATGAAAGCCTTGTGAAATTTTACTCCTCCTCGACTTGAAAGAGAGGAAAAGAGACAGCCTGGGATCCGAGATGTTAGAAGGAGAAATTCTGGGTGGAAGGAGATGATGGAGTGGCTTCTGGCTGGACTTTTTCTTGTTAGCCATAGACTGAACTGATTTTCTCCTCCAAGAGAGAGACTGCATTTTAGGAGGATGCTGGTGAGCCAAGAGACCTTCTTCAGCAGCTGAGGAAAACACAGGAGTGGAGCGAACAGAGAAAAGTTGGGGACGTTTGTGGTGGTGCCCCCTGTCTTCAGAGAAGAAGAGAAGAAGATCTCTGTTCCTGAGACCCTCGGCCCCAGGGGAGGAAGAAAATGGGGGGGACTGTGGTCCCAAGAAATGAAAAAACTGAACTGTTGTTTTTTCCCTCTTGGCAGAGCATCCTTGAAAGGAAAAATCCTAAAAGCAGTCTGTCTATCCATGCATCGGTGGTGAGAGCACTGTGCATGGAAAGGAGAGGGTCACACTGGCAAACTTTTTTTCTCTGGGCGGTGTCATGTGTGACATGGAAACACAAGGAGTGGCAGCTGTGTTTCCTGGGGGTCTATGGTGCAAGGGAGACTCCTCTCTCCCCTGATGGACTCAGTATTGATTATATTGAAGGGTCCAAATGTGTCTCACTGTGGTTTGTTGGAGTTGGGTGGTGGGAGGAGGAATGGTTGTGAAGGTTTTAATTTTGGATCTTGTGTGTGTTTTCCTTTCTTTTTTTTTCTTATATAGTAGTGATAGTGGTAGTAGCTTAATAAAGTTCTTTTCCTTTGTTATTAAGTTTGGGCCTGCTTTGCTCTGTTCTTGATCACATTTCACAGCATTCAACTGAGAGGTTGCATTTTCAGGGGGGCGCTGGCATTGTGCCAGTGTCAAACCATGACAACACCTTATGCAAAGGTAAGGTGTTTCCCAAAATAAAATTGACAAAAATCTCATTAAATGCCGTGGTTGCTCTTTGCTGTCCCCACCAGTCATTCACCAACCACAGAAGTCACAAAGGCCCCATAAAAGTGGGGCTGAGACCCCCAGAAATGGGGCTGGAACCTTCAGATTGGGCCTGGGAACACCAGAATGGATCTGAGACCCCCAGAATGGGCCTGGGCACCATCAGAATAGGGCTGGGACTCCCAGAATGGACCTGCAGACTCCCAAAATGGGGCTGGGCACCCGCAGAAATGGGGCTGGGCACCCCCAGAAATGGGGCTGGGCACTCCCAGAAATGGACCTGGGACACCTAGAATGGATCTGGGCACCATCAGAATGGGGCTGGGACCCGTTTGCGGACAGTTGGCAGAAATGACCGCAGACCAGAAGAGTTGCGGCGGTCCCGTGCATCCCAAGCCAGCATCTCCACGCGTCCCTTGATCTGCCCTGGGAACACACGACTGGAAAGGCACAAGTTGAGCAATGCTGCTCCCTGCCGGAATAACAACAGGGGAGAGGGTGTGGAAACCATGGCACAACTTTGGCCCGTAAAATCAGAGTCAATGACACCCGGGTGCACAAAGATTCCCAGAAGGGCAGTACTAGATCGTCCTACCAACAGTGCACTCAATCCATGGCCTAAAGGCGCGAATGCTTTCAGAGGAACCTTATGCACATTACTAGAATCTCAGATGACTGCTGCTGCGGTGTGTACGCCCACCCCGGCAGAGCCGTGGGTGCTTGCGCTGACTCGGCTGAGACACCCTGTGCTGGTGCCGTGCCCTGGGGGACCATTTGTGTTGGCACGCAGTTCCCCTGTGTGCTCCATCCCCGTTTCCCGAGCCTGTCAAACGCTTACCGTTGGCATGGTAAGTGGACCTGCATTTGTTTACAAAATGACCTGGCCTCCCACACCTGGAGCACAAGAAATTAGAGTCTGGCCCTTTCCTTGCTTTCCTCCCCTGTACCTGCTTGCCTTTCTTTTTCCCCTTCTTGTCTTGACCAGTCCCTGAGGGTGGCAGGCCTGCCTGCAAGGTTGCTGCCAGAACATTTTATGGTCCACCATCCCAGCCCTGGAACAAGCTTCGACCGTGTCCGTCAACGATGGGTCACCTGGCAACGCATTTATGATTTTTCTGCTGTCCTCATTTGCGTTGTCTCTTGCCAAAGTCTTCCATAAATCCTGGCTCAAATTTTCATCCTCGATCTGCTTTTCTAAAGTGGCTGCGAGCCTTTCAACAAACGGCAAGAACAATTCCTTGGCTCCCTGTGTTATCTTCACATATCGTGGCCAGGGAGCGGCTGTCTCCATGGTTTTCAGCAATGCCACAAAGCCCACCTTCTGGGCCTGCTCAAGTATGACGGGCTCCCAGGTAGCCTGAACATCAGGACTGGCAAAGGCATTTTGTCCCACGAGCACATCCACACCCACATGGGATCTAGGGTCCATCTGAGGGAATTTACACTTTCAGCTATGACCCTTTCAGTCAGCCTCCTCCAGTTGTTTATAAAAAGGTCAAGCTGCGCAGGTGGGAACAACAGAGGACAGATGTTTGATATCACAGGGAGCAAGCAGGTCAGTGTTTATCACTCTGATGACCTGCATGAGTGGAGCAGAGCCCAGCCCATATTTCACCACTTTATCTTGCAAATCCTGCACCCCCGCCAGGCCATCCCCGAGCTCCAGCCTGGCTCCTCCAGGGCCTGCAGGGGGATCTCTGCATCCCCATGGACCTGCAGGGGGATCTCTGAATCCCCATGGACCTGCAGGGTCAGGGGCCTCCCGGGGGTCGAGTCCCCCGTCCCCCAGAGAGTGTGTGTTCCCCTCGGGACCCCCATGCCGGTGGTCACCCCCTTTTCTCTGCCCACAGAGCTCCTGAACCGACAGCGGCCGCAGCCGCTTCCTGTGGCCTCGGGCCTGGCCGGGACCCCCCGCTCCATCCCCACACTGATTTTCCGGGGGTTGTGTGTCCCCCCAGCCCTGCTGTCACTCTGCCCCTGCCCGCCTGCTCCCAGTGTTCCCAGTAAAGCTTCCCAGTTAAACCCAGCCCAGTTTATGGGGGGCAGTGGGGAGGGACTTGGGGGGACCCCATGGGGGGGGACCGGCACTGGGCAGGGAGGGTGGGGTCCAGGTGGGGAAAACTGCCTGCCGCGGGTCTGCCCGGCAACTGCTGAGTCATCAGCCCCGCTCTCTCTGATTGGCTGACTCTTGTCCATCACATTCTCTCATTGGCTGAGGCGAGGCCTGGGAGTGCAGAGAAGGAACGGGAGAGATCCCGCCCCGAGCACCTGCACGGGGACAACAGACCCAGCCTGGGCACAGGGAGGGAATTTATTACCAACCAAACCACGGCAGCACAAGGAGAAGGGAAAGAAATCCCTCCAACACCTTCCCCCCACCCAACGGGGATCACCCACAACAGGGCTTATCCACCATGGAGAGACGGGGACATCCGACTTTACATCAGAAGCCAATTTTATTGCATGTACCAGGTGTTTATACAGGGTTTTACTTGTATGGTGCTTATACAGGGCTCTGGTTTTGGTAACAATTTCCCACTGGTTACACATTCTTCGTGACATTACTGTCACCTGGGAACGTTATCTTATCACAAAGTCTCACAACATGTTGCCTGGTCACTTCTTGCCCAGGGAGACTTAAACTGTGTCTGTGTCTCCCACAGTTTCTGCTCAGTCAGGCCTCAGATATCAGGCCCCGTAATCAGCTCCACTGCTTTACTCTGTTTTATTCCCCATATGGGGACACCGGGGCTCTGCCCAACAGGGGTCACTGGGAATCATCCAGCCCGGATCCTCCCATGGGGGATGGAGCTGGAGCAGCGCACCAAGCTCTTCCCTCTCTCCAAGCTCTTCCCTTACTCTCTTCCCTCACTCCAAGCTCTTTCCTCACTCAGGGCACTCACAGGGCTTCCCTTAGTGTTGCCTCTGTTGGTGCTGGGTCAAGGCTGAGTTTGTGGAGAAGCCCTTCCCACACTTCCCACACTCGTAGGGCCTCTCCCCAGTGTGGATCACCTGGTGATTTCTCAGGTCTGAGCGCCACCCAAAGCTCTTCCCACATTCCAAGCACTCGTAGGGCCGTTCCCCAGTGTGGATCACCTGGTGCTCATTCAGACCAGACCTGTCCCTGAAGCCCTTCCCACATTTCCCACACTCGTAGGGCGTCTCTCCGGTGTGGATGCGCCGGTGCCTGGTGAGGCTGGAATTGTACTTGAAGCCCTTCCCGCAGTCAAGGCAGCGGAAGGGCCTCTCCTCTGTGTGAATCCGCTCATGGAAGAGGACACTGGAGCTCGTCTGAAACCTCTTCCCACACTGGGGACACTCGTAGGGCCTCTCCCCAGTGTGCATCCTCTGGTGCTTGATCAGGCTGGAGCTCTGGCTGAATCCCTTCCCACACTCCCCACACTCGTAGGGCCGTTCCCCACTGTGGATGCGCTGGTGCTGGATCAGGATGGAGCTCCGGCTGAAACCCTGCCCACACTCCCCACACTCGTAGGGCCGTTCCCCAGTGTGGATGCGCTGGTGCTGGATCAGGCTGGAGCTCCAGCTGAAACCCTGCCCACACTCCCCACACTTGTAGGGCCGTTCCCCAGTGTGGATGTGCTGGTGCTGGATCAGGATGGAGCTCCGGCTGAAACCCTGCCCACATTCCAAGCACTTGTGCGCCTTTTTCCTGCCATGAGTCTTCTCCACCAGCTCCAAGCTCTGGCTGGATCTCTGCCCACCTTCCTGGCTCAGGGGTGCTCTTTCCTCCCCGCAGCTCCCTGGGCTGGGTTTGCAGCTCCTCCTCCTGCAGCATCTCCGGGGCTTTTCCTCCTCCTCCATCCAGCCACACCCTGGGAATGAAAAATCCTGGTTTGGCGAAAAAACAAGAGAGCACCTTGGACTGGAGGTTCCTCCTTGCCCAAGTCCATCTCAGGAAATCATTGGGAATCTTCTGTCTGTAAGAACCTCCAAAACACCAAGATTCAGCCCAAAAATCCTGCAAACTTCAAGACGCAGATCAAGAACTCCCCAAACATCACAAGTCAGCAAAAACCTCCAAAAGATAAAGGTTCAGCTGCCACAGAAAACCAAAGCACCAACATTTAGTCCAAGCAAGCTCAGAAACACCAAGATTCACCCCATGAAAATCCTGGATTGCCCTCCACAGTCACCTGCTGCATGTGGGGGGAGCAACGCTCCTGGGGCTGGGGGGAGGCTGCAGACACAGGGAGGGGTGGAACCTTGTGCTGCTTCCTCCTTCTGCTCCTCCTCCTCCTGTGTCTCTCCTCTTCATCTCACACCTCTTCCTCCTGCTATTCCTCCCTCTCCTGCACAATCCCACCTTCTCCTGTGTCATGGTTTGACATGGAAGTGAATTTTTCTCAGGAAGTTGGTAGTCAGACCAATCAGTGGCCAGGGCTGGATTTTGGCACTTGGACTGACCACTGAGGCAAGGATACGCCTCTGAGAACACAAGGGGGTTAAAAGCAAGAACTCCCCCGGGAACTTCCTCCT
This sequence comes from Chloebia gouldiae, assembly GCA_003676055.1. Lineage (NCBI taxonomy): Eukaryota > Metazoa > Chordata > Aves > Passeriformes > Passeridae > Chloebia > Chloebia gouldiae. Next base: position 11,429 of record QUSF01000593.1, on the reverse strand, counting down.
TGGTTCCGGTCAGAGTGCAGTGCAGACTCTGCCCTGCCCAGCCATGGGCTGAGTGGGGGAGGCACGGCCATGCGGCCCAGGCTGAGCTAGGCCCAAGGGTGGAGGGACTGGAACCCAGCCAGCTCCTGCAGAGGGAAGGGTGGCAGAAGTTTGAGATGTCTTTGTTCCCCCTCTCAGAGGGAAAGAAACAGAGAGCCTGCTGGAGACACCAGGAAATTATCCGGCAGAGGAGCAGGAGAAGGGGGACAGGGAGATGCCCAGTTTGTAGCAGCTGGAGGTCTGGGCAGAGATCCCGGCTGTTCAGGGAATTTGAGACTTTTAACCCTTCCTTGGGAAATGAAAGCTTTGTGAAATGTTACTCCTCCTCGATTTGAAAGAGAAGAGAGAGACAGTCTGGGATCTGAGATGGTAGGAAAAGAAGGTTGAGGGGAGATGATGCAGTGGCCTTGGCAGGACTTTTTCTTGTATAGCCATAGACTGAACCAAATTCTCCTGCAACAGAGGCTGCATTTTAGGGGGATGCAGTGGTGAGCAAGAAACCTGCTTCAGCAGCTGAGAGTGACCAGAGTGGAGTGAAGAAGATCTCTGTTCCTGGACCCTTGGCCCCAAGGGGAAATGGGGGCAGGACTGTGGTCCCAAAGATGAGAAACTGAACTATTGATGTTCTTTGGTCCTTGGCAAAGCATCCTTGAAAAGAAAACCCTATGAGCAGTCTGTCCATGCACGGTGGTGAGGGCATTGTGACATGGAAAGGAGAGTGTCACACTGGCAGATTTTCACCAGGCGGTGCCACGTGTGACATGGAAATACCAGAGGTCGCAGCTGTGTTTCCTGAGGGTCTATGGCACAGGAGAGACTCCTCTCTCCCTCGATGGACTGAGTATTGATTATCTGAAAGGTGGGAACCTGACTGGAGGTCCGAGTTGTATCTCACTGTGGTTTCTTGGAAATGGGGAGGAAGAGGAATGTTTTGGAAGGTTTTCATTCTGGATTTAGTGTGTGTGTCGTTTATAAAAGAGTAGTAGTTTAATAAAGTTCTTTCCCTTTGTTATTAGGCTGGGGCCTTCTCTGCTCTGTTCCTGATCACATCTCACAGCATTCATTTGGGAAGGTGCATTTTCATGGGGGTGCTGGAATTGTGCCAGTGTAAAACCATGACATCCTGCCACGAGCATCGTTTGACCATTTTGTTCCTCAAGCCTGCTTCCCCTTCCCTTCTCCTCCTGCCCCCAGGCCCAGCACCCACTGCCAGCTCCCTCTTCCCCCCAGACCCACAGCATCCCAGCGGAGGGGCAGGGATGGAGCTGGGGCAGGTCGGGCTGGGGCAGCGCTGGGCTCTCGGCCGCTTCCGCCTGCACTCGGTCCCCACTGCAGCCGCTCCTGCCAGGACAGTGCGGAGGGGCCCGGCCTTGGCACTGCCCCACTCCCATCTCCCAAAATTCTCCTCGCGGGGGTGACGGAGCAAGGGGGGTCCAGGTGGGGAATGCTCGCTGCAGATGCTGTGAATCGGCTCGGAGACAGGGCCAGGGACCTGTACATAAGGAAGTGACAGGAGAAGCCATCAGTTTCAGAAAATGTTATCAGCTGATGACACAGACTGCTGCTCAGCCAAGGTCCTGCTCAATTCATGAACTTCCAGAAGAACAACAAAGACTTAACAGAGCCATGAATATCGTTTGCTATACAAAAGTGGGGTGCATATGAAGGGGGTATGTATTAGGTGGATTGGGAAGTCTGTAGCTCTCAAGTACTTCAGCCAATGGGGAAAGCAGAGGGAGATGTGGCCAGGAAAATTAGGATGAAAAGGAGGCTGTGTCCTCCAATAACAGGAGAGATCCCATGTAGAATGTCCCATGGCCTCTCCCAGTTTTAGGAATGAAATTACTTCTACAGGACACCTCTGTCTGCTTTGATTGGCTCCCTTGGCTGGCAGCGGCACCGGGGATTGATTGAGGACCCGGGAGTGACCAGGAGACAGACGAGTGACACATCAGGGGGTCTGTGAAGAGTCAGCAGGGAGAGAGCACTGAAAATCTCATCAGTGAGTGCACTGGGATCTTCAGGGAGTGAACATGGCAGGGCACCCATGGAGGGCAGAAAAGGGAAAGCCAGAAAGGGGTCCTGGCCAAAGGGATGATGATCCCAAAATGTCTCTGAAGGGTCCGCCCGGGAGAATGTTGAGGTAGTTTGCACATTCTCCCAGAGGTAATTAAGGACATGGGCACACAGGGGGGCAATAAGGGAAGTGCAGAAGAGATTTGGACAACAGGGGATGGATGGTGTTGGGGTGCTGGGAAGGGATCGGGTGAAGGGGAGTGTGCAGCAATATGGCTCAGGCAAGAAGCACCAGGACGAATTTACATGGTAAGAAAAAGGATGATGGAAAGAGGAGGAACAGAAAAATAATCAGGATTGGTTTGTTTTTCAGCAGGGTCTTAACCTCACAATTTGCCAGCTGATACTTTGAATTCCCACTTTCCCAGACAGGAAAAGAAGGAGGTCGGGCTGTCAGGGGGTTTCTCTGTGGTGGGCAGCGGCAGCACCGGGCGCAGAGCTGCGGGACTGGGAGCACGGGCTGGGGCCTGTGGGGAGCTGCGGGGCCGGGCCGGGGCTGTGGGGCAGCCGGGGCTCAGCGCCGGGCGCTGCCTGACCCCTCCAGCCCCAGGCAGGGCCGGCAGTGGCCCTCGGCCCCCAGGAGGCTGCGGGACGCCCCGGCCGCTGCCCGGCCCCGAGGAGCTGCCGGCCCTGCCCGCCGCGGGGGCGGCCTTTGGACACTGCGGCAGGACAGGCACCAGCTCTGGCATACGGCTCTGGAGGGGACCCTGAGCACAAGGAGGAAAACAAAGGAACATCTGGGAAGTGCAGATTGCACATGGAAGGAACAGGATTTTCTGTTAAGGATTTGCTTTGGGTCGCTGGAGAAAGGAAAGCTTTTGCAGAAAGCTCAGCAGCCCTCAGAGGATGAGCACCCACAGGGAGTGACCAGGGCTGCAGGAGTGGCAGAATAAACCCTGCAGCACTTGAGCACAAAGGCACAGCAGCTGAAGGCAAGAAGGGATGAGCAAAAGGCCAAGCTGAAGGCAAAGGCCATGGCAGAGTTCCTACAGCCCTGAGGGATCAACCCCAGGGCCCAAGGGGGCCCCAGCACCCAGGGGACTGGGTCGGCCACAAGCACCGGGCAGAGGCATTGCCCTCCTGGCCAGGGGAGAGCTCACCCAAACAGCCCCTGGCAAGGAGTCAGGGCTCCAGCTGCAGGCCACAAGGGCACTGGAAGCACAGACAGCAGCACCCTCAGGAGGAGCAAGTCAACCCCTGGGTGGACATGGATTGTCAGGGCTGTCAGAGCTCCCACCCCACCAGGGACCCACCACACTGGAGCCCTGGAGAACATTCAGGCTGGGTCTGCATCGAGAGGAGGCCTCTCCTGATGGACACAGAGGCATCCCCATCTACTCTGAATCTTACACCTAAGCGGGGAAAATTGTAATGGCGTGTTTTAATTATTAAGGGAAGAAATTGTAAAGCTCAGTTGCTGTCACTTGTTCAATTAGGAGCTGTGGGGGATAGGTTTGAAATAAACTAACTTCCTTTTCTTCCTACTGTGATGGTAATTGCCTAGGAAGGAATTTGATGGTAGCTTTGTAGTATTGTAAGAGGTGATACAGAGGCTATTGCTGCTGTACCTTTGTGTCAAATGTCTGGCAAGGCCTATGCTGAAGGGAACCCAGAGGTGTGGGCAGCCCCAGGGCAAGAGGGAAAATTTGATAGGGAGCCTCTCCAAATTACTTGGAAGCAACCAGCACAAGTGGTGTCTAAAAGCAACACCCTCTTCCAGGGCAGGGAAGGAAGGGCTCACAGCCTAGTATTGAGTCCCTGCTAAAGACAGGGCTTTTAGAGCCAGGGATGTCTCCCTACAGCACTCCTATCCTGCCACCCAAGGAATCAGATGGATCCAATGAGGAGGACAAGAAGAAGTGGTAGACAAAGCCTCTGTGAAATGCCTGAATTTGCTGTCTAAAATCTATCTTTTGAGTATCTGAAAAAGAAGTGCAAAGGGTGGAGAATAAGGTGAAATATTTGGGACATATTTTGACTGAAGATTTGTGTTGGATTGAGCCAGAGAGGGTCTGGGCAATCACAGAAGTAACATTTCCCAGGACCAAAAAGGAGCTGCAACAGTTCCGAGGATTAATAGGGACTTGCACAACCTGGATTGAGGATTCTCTGTTCCAGCCAGAACATTGTAGAACTTTTTAACCCCAGACAGCCTCCATGCTGTGGTAAGGACAGGAGAAAGTGAGCAAAACTTGAGAAAATGAAAAACCAAAAATATTGATGCCTTAGCTTAGGCTCTTCCAGACTCAGAAAAGAAATTGGAATTGTAGGTGAATGTTCAACAGGGCCATGCCAAAGGAATTCTTGGGCCAAAATGTTTCACTCAGTGGCCACAGTGGCCTCATTGTCTGCAGAATTGTGCAGACACAGCTTCAACGGGAACTGAGGCCCAAAAGCTGATGACAACAGGATCTCCAACTGTTCAAGTCTGCTATCAAGTTCAAGCTTTGACAACCAAAAGAGCCTCGAAATGCATGAGCAGTGCTCGGTTATTACAGTATGAAACTTGTTCAGTGGCACAGGAGGATTCAGAACTGAGGACTGGGGAAGGGTTTAACCCAGCCTCCTGTTTGAACAGCCCACAGAGGGGCTGGCAAGAAACCCAGGACTGCATTCAAGGGACAGAGCTCCAGACCCAGCCTGGGAGAGATTCAGGAGACATTCCCTGGCCTGAGGCAGAAAATGTCTTTGTGGAAGGTTCTTCAAGGGCAGCAGAAGGGAACAGAGTTCCAAGACACGCTGTTACTGAGGAAAGGGAATCAGACAAAGCACAGGTTACCACCCCATGGTCAGCTCAACCGGCGCAGCTGTGTGTGCTTGTAAGAGCCTGGCACTGAAATGCCCTGAGCAGGAGGCTTAAATATCTTCTGGTGACACCATCTCACCTAACAGGGGGGCAAAAGCAATTCTGATTGCTCAGCAACCACTGGATCACTTATTAAGGTATTTCTAAAAGAAATCATTCCAGTAAAAGGCATTGTGGAAGCAACAGACGCAGAGAGCAGAACTCATTTTACAGGAAAATCCTCCAGGGGGTTATGGCAGCTTTAGGAATACAATGGGACCTCCATAACCCCTGGCACCCCCAGAGCTCAGGCTGGGTACAAAGAATGAATGGGGAAAGAAAGAAACACCTTTGGAAGCTGGGGATAGAAACCAAGATGCCATGGGGACGGCTTTTGCCATTGGCTTGGGCAAGAAGAAGAGCCAGAGGCAGGGCAGATATTCAATTCTCTCCCTTGCAATTGATCTTGGGAGTTCCTTACCCTGGGAATTCTCCACCTAGTGCAGGGTGGAGATAAGGGATGTACATTTAAAGCAGTCTGTGGCCAGAATCCTGTCTCTGGTGAAATCTCTCCCACAGGAAGCTGGGCTGGCACAGAGCCTGCCAACATCCAAGCAGGACATCGGCTCCTGCTTAAGGAGTGCAAAGCAGCACCACTGGTGGCCAAGTGGCCCATGCCAAGTGGCCCCGGGGCCAGAAACAGCCGCCAGCACAGCTGAACACGGGGGGACCCCTCAGCCTCGGCTCCAGGTCTCTGAAGCCCCGGAGATTTGCACTTCCCGCCTGCAGCAGGAGGATGGGAGGCCCCCACTGAGCCGGCACTGACGGCAGCACAGCAGCAGCCAGGGCTCCACAGCGGGGCAAGGCCCTGGGCCTGCCCACACATCCTCTGCTGAAATCCTCCCCCTGGGCACCCTCCTTTGGCAGCTCCAGCCACCGGGGCCAACCCCTGCTGCCACTGCTGCAGCTTCAGCACTCTCTGGGCCTGCACTGCCACAGCTGCTGGGGAGACAACGGGACAATCCCACTCTGGCTCTCACTGACACTCACACACTGCGCTGCCGGCCATTGCACTGATGGAAAATATACCAGTTCATAGACTTTAACATTTTCAACATTTGATTTCCCTACTTAGCCTTGCTTTGCCTTTGGCCTTGGGGAAAGAAACATTAAAGGTTTTGTTAAGGGAGGTTGCAGCACTCAGTGGAGAGGAGTTTAACATCTCAACACACTGGGAATGGCCCAAAAGATACCCACAAAGATAACGACCAGCAGCAAAATATCAACCCCAGCAGCAAACAGCAACCAACACATACCCCAGACACTGCCCCCGGCAGAGCTGGAGACACCTGGTCTGCAAAAGGCTGAGAAGGAAATCCAGCACTTCCCACCTAATTAACAGCAGAAGCAAAGAAATCCGGGTGCAACAGGAAACCAAATACTAAAAACTGCACAACTTGAAACTACACAACAATAAACCCATGCATTTCGATTGCTTCAGACTGTATCAGCTTTGGGAAAAATCGAGTAAAACCCACGTGTCATGGAACGATTTTCTCTGCACACCCAGGCTATGTGGGGATGGAATGATTTCTGTTGCATATCCTGGCCAGCATCAAGGAATGCTGGACTCTAACACTAAACATATTGGTGGGGTTTTTAATTTTCCTGCAGTTTCACTGCAAAGTTTAGAGCATTAGAGTATATTCTGTAATAATCCTACTTCTATATTGCCGGTTAGGTTTGGGTCAGGGATGAGAGAATGAGTTTTTACTCTGAGGAGAAGTAGAAAAAACTGAATTGCCTTGGAATTACTTTTGTGTATGTTTGTGCGTGGCTCTTAGAGATACCAAAATTCTGGTCTGGGTTTTTTGCCGTTCACCTTAAGGCTGCATTTTCAAAACTAGAAGAGATTTAAAGGTGACCCTTTAACTCATGAACCTTAAATAGATGATTTGAAGGGAAAAAAGAAAAAAGCAGCAGGTTGAGGGGGGCAGGGCAGTACAGGTGAGGCTGCTGAAGGCTGCTCTGGCAGAGAAGCTGCATTCCAGGCACCCAGCAGGAGCTTTAGAAATGCAAATCAGCACTGCAGGGGCAGAGTGGGGACAATGTACCTGGCTCTTCTTGCCTGGGGCAGGAATTGGCTGATTCCCTCTGCCCCTCACCCCAAGCTCTGCCTGCTTGCACAGATGGAATCTGCACAGCTGAAGGCAGAGCCCATGGTGAGGATCTCTGACTCCCCAACAGAAATAGCTGAAGCTGCAAAGGAAAACTGCAAATGGAGAATGTTGTGAAAACGCCACTAAAATAAGGGGGGATCATCCCTCTGCCCACGCCAACATCTGCTGTCACTGTCTATGCTGTACAGGGTGTTTCAGAGCACGGGGGTTTTTGCTACAACAAGTTCAGGGAAATCAGTTGGAATCCAAGCATTTGATGATGTAATTAGAAAAAAGTGATCAATTGATGCAGCCCGGCTGAAGGGAGCACCCAAAAATGGGGAAAAGATGAAGGGCCACCAGAACAAATCCTACAACACCATGGACCAGCCCCTGGGAACTCAAAGCAATTCATATCAGGAGGCAGAACCCATTTATCATTACAATGTCACCATTAGATGACAAGCTGTCCTCCAAAGAAGAACCAACCAGACAGCTCCAGCTCCTGACCTTCCTGCCAACCAAGCCACTGAAATGAGGAACACAACAGTTCACCAGGGGATGGGATCAGATTATCTGTTAGCAGGAAAAACAGGAGTTTGTGGAAAACTAAATGACTCAAATGCCTGTCGGCAAAGAGATGACAAAGGAAAATGCTGAAAAAGATAACAAAGGAAATAGGAGAGCAGTTTATGTATTGGTCCAAACATGGAAAGGATAGGAATGGGACACACTTTCGTGGCTCCCCGGCAGAACAGGGGTTAAGCGAATGCCGCTTCTCGCTGCAGCAACTCTCATCTTTTTACCACGCTCCACACCTTGGGAGTGCAGCTCATTCCGCAGCTGAGCCAGGGGATGCAGCTGGCAGCCAGGCTCCTGATCCACAAACGGCTACAAAAGGACAGGGAATGAGGGCACCGAGAATAATCCCAAAAGCAAAGAGGACCCAGGAAGAACAAAACAGAGTCAAGAGTGAACCGGCCTGGAGATAGGGCCAGACACTTGCAGATAAGGAAGGAACGGGAGAAACCATCACTTCCAATAAATGTTACAAATTGACCCAGACAGCTGCTCCAAGTCCCGCTACATTCCTGAACTTGGAGGAGAAGAACAAAGACTTAACAGAGCCGTGAATATCGGCTGTCACACAAAAGGAGGGGTGCATATGAACGAGGAGAGGCAGCAGGCGCTTCGGGAAGTCTGAACCTTCCAAGCACCTCAGCCAGTGGGCACAGGCAGAGGCAGATGCGGCCGGGAAAAGGAGGATAAAAAGCAGGCTGCGGACTACAACAACGGGAGAGAGCGCACGGCAAATGCCCCACGGCCTCTCCCCCTGCTCAGCAATAAAGTCACTTTTACAGGACTCCTCGCTCTCCTCCGGGCACAGAAACCTCCGGCGACGGGAATTTCCCCGCACACTCCCGGCCGCGGGGCAGCCCCCTCTGGCCTACCCACAGCACCCGGGACGAGCCAGCGCGGCTCCGGCAGCGGCTCCTGCCCGGGCCCCGGCGGGAAGGAGACCGCGGGCAGCCGCTCCCGCGGCGCCCTCAGCCCGCGGCCAGCACGGGCCGGACACGGCACAACCGACCCGCCGGAGCCCCCTGCCACCCCCTCCACCCGCAGCCGGCCCCGAGCCCCCGCAGAACCCAGCGCGGCTCCCGCCCGCGCCGGGGCCGCCTCCCAGCTCCGCCGACGCCGCCTCACCGCGCTCCGGCCGCTGCCGCCGCTCCCGGGCCCGCACAGACGCTCCGCCAATGGCGCCGCTGCCCGGCCGCGGCCGCTCTCAGGCCGCCGCCGGGGCCGTGCTTCGCCCCGCTCCCACCAATCAGCGCGCCGCAACCGCGACTGACGGCACCGCCGACCAATCGCAGCGAGCGCGGGGCGGGCTCTGCGCGCGGCACGGACTCGCCCCGCGCTCTCGGTGCCCCCCGGGCTGCGTGAGGGCAACGCCGGAGATGAGGAACAGCCCTGGAGCGGGCCCGGGCCCGGGCCGGGGTTGAGATGCAAACACAAACAAACTGCTCCGCACCTCCCGCCACGGCTTTCCCGGCCCTGCGCCTTCCGTGCCTCCGGCTCTGCGGGAAGCCCGGGAGCCTCGCTTCTCCTACCCCTAATTAGTGTATCAGTGCATCGCTTTGATTTCCCCCAAAAAGGGAAAACTGCCCCAAACCCCTGCGGGTGAGTGGGGGAGGGCAGAGATTTCTGGCAGAAAGCTCCAGAGGCTCCGAGCCGGATAAGGAGAAGCCAGTGAAGACCCTTCACTGCAGCTTTCCCCACGCCTCCCTCCTCCCAGCTGCGCCTCCTCCCCCGGCAGTGCAGGAGACCGGGAACGGGGCCATGCTCAGCTCATCCCCCGTGGCTTCTCCCTCTGCTCAGGGACAGGAGTCGTTCCCTGCCGCACCCTGCGCTCTCTCCCCGCGGAGACTTCTGCAGGGACTTCTCCAAGCGGAGTCCATCCCCGGGGGCACAGCCCCCTCCAAGGGCTGCAGCGTGGGTCCCTGTGCCACGGGCTCAGTCCTTCCAGGACAGGCTGCTCCAGCGGGGCCCCTCTGCCCGCGGGGTCACAGCCTCCTCTCAGGCATCCCCGAGCTCCAGCCTGGCTCCTCCAGGGGCTGCAGGGGGATCTCTGCATCCCCACGGACCTGCAGGGGGATCTCTGCATCCCCACGGACCTGCTGGGGGATCTCTGCAGCCCCATTGTAATATATGTTATGGAATAATTCGTGCTTATGTAAAATATACATGCAGTCAGGTGTGCTTGTACGAGAAGATTCTTAAAGTTTTAAAAGACCAGAAGCCGCAGCCAGTAAAGATTGGAAACCACAGTTGGCAGAGAAAGAAAGACTTAATTTACAAATGAAAAAACGTGGCTCCGTGCAGAGATGGGCCCTTTCTGGGAACAATCTGTGTGACAGAGGCTGCTGGTTATCCCAGACTTGCCAAGTGATTGCTGGAGTCTCTCATGCTGCGTGTCGTCTTTTTCGCAAGAAAAGCAGCCAGTAAAGAGACCAAGGGAATGATAAAAAAGAGATAATCCCCCCCCGGGGAAACTGGGACTGGGTCTTAGGGAAGAAGGGTGTTTAAAATGAAAATTTTTCCAGCCAAATTAAAAATGAAAACCATAAAATATTTATTTTGCAATCAAATTCTATCTAGCCAGCCACAAGGAAAGAACAGAGCCGAGCCCTGGGTCGGCGCTGGGTGTGCAACAACGAGGTCAGCCTCAGCAGAGGTTTCCTCTATGCCCACACACCTCCATCCTGGCACAAGCGGTTTTTATAGGGAAAATTCCGCCTGAGGCCAAGATTTCGGCAATCAGTCTTTTCTTCCATTCAGAGTCCATAGGTTAATAGGATTTTCTTTCTTGGTGATCAGGAAGAACAATTCAGTGCCCAGAGTTGTTGAATCCCTCGATGACATTTACGGGAAGGCTGCATTCACATGTATCTGCGCGAGGATTTCCATGATATCCATCTCGGGTTGCTCACACGGCGATCAGCCCCCGGGGTTCCCGGATCTCTCCAGACATGGCTCATCTCCTGGCTGGGTTCTAATATACAACAGGTCTCGCCTGCGAGGGTGGGGAGGCTTCTAATACAAACGAGCATAGTCTAACAAGTATCCAATATTACATATTTCATACAAGGAATGGCACGAATTATGTTTACTACACATAACACACACAAGCACTACTCCTAGACATGACAGTTGTAGAGACAAGGGAATAGGAGAGAATAAAACCCCAAAACAAACCAAGCCTCAGGAGCATTCAGGAGCATTCCAGGAATGTCTGCTTTGACTGTAAGAACAAAGGACATTAGAGGAGAGATTGTCCCAAGAGGGTAACAGATCTGAAAATCTTCCGAGAGATGAACACAGAGGAAGAATAGGGATATTAGAGGCTCTACTTTTTTTAGGGGACAAATACCATCTGAAGCCTGTGGTAACTTTACGAGTGGGTCCCCAAGGAATAGTATTAGAACTTGTGGTAGACACAGAAAGAACCTGTCTGTTAAATATTCCAAAAGGTTATAGTGTGGACAAAGATACTGTAGAGTAACAGGAGCCTCTGGAAATGTGTAACTCTCTCTAAGATTGAAAAACTAGTTTAAGCTGTGACATAGCAAAACCTGCTATTAATTTATTTTGAGTCTATGCAAGGCTGTTCAGTCGAGTGGTTCTCAGTGTGTAAAGTTAAACTAAAGGTAACACCAGCTGCTTGGTAGGTCAATGAGAAACATTTTTTCTTCCAGCCAATCCTTTTTCATGTACCCAAATGTGTTGTGCTTTCTTGGTTTTTGTTTCTCAGTTTTTCTGAAAGTGCTATTTGCAGTGCACCTGGAACAGCAGCTAGAGTTGTGCATGCATGA
>QUSF01000591.1:12840-27387 GCA_003676055.1 Chloebia gouldiae | reverse complement strand
ACTATTCCAGAGCCTCGAGGACCCATTGGGAAAGGAGACAATTCCTTTTCCCAGTTAAATTTCCTTTTTGCACCCTGCAGCGGGTTTGCACCTATAACTCGTGTGCCCTCTACAAGTGACCCCAAAATGAAGGAGGAGCCGACTCACCTCCGGCCCCAGGTAAGAGCCTGGCCCCAGCCAGGGGCTGCCCCGCACCCCGAGCACTCCGATGCCCAGCCGGTCCGGGGCAAAGTAGTTGGGGAACATTTTCCGATCTTGAGTTGTCCCAAAGGAGATGAGCTTTGCCCCGGCTGGGGGACGGGCACAGGGAAATGCCAGCGGTGGGATCAACAAGGGGAAAAAAAAAGGGAGAAAATGAGAAAAGAGTGAGCGCTGCCTTCATCCTCTGCTCTTTGCTCTGCCTCTCCAAAGCCACGAGGGGCTGAGAGGAATTTGGCTTTCCAAACACAAGGAATGACAGATTTGTCTTTGCCTTGGGTATTTGGGAGGGGTCTTGTTGTTATTGGACATGAAATGAGTGCACAGAAACTTGGTAAGTTCAAAGGAGAAAAACACCCAGTTTTATTCCAGCATCTGGGATTTATAGAATTCCAAAGGTGATGTGGATTGGAGGATGGAATTTGCACCTCTCCAACCACACTGCTCCAAAGATCGATCAATCATTTCCCTCCACCCACAGAGAAATCTGTAAATTATTCTATTTATCCATTAAATTGTGTGGGAACTCTGCCTCTCAAATATGTAAATATCATCAGAAGGCTAAAGGAGTTTTATGAGAACTTTAAAGCTTTCAAAAGAAAACACTTTTAAAAATCAGGGCAACAGGGTCTGCTCTTTGCCCCTGCCTCTCCACAGCCACAGGGGGCTGAGAGGAATGACAGGTTTGTCTTCTTGTGGGTCTGCTGGTAGATAAAACCAGCGCTGAGAGAGAGAAGAAACAATGGGAAAGATTCCACTGATAGATTGATGGGAAAAAAAGAAATTTGACTATTTGACTTTACAAACAAACTGTAGGTTGGCAGATAAATGAAATTAGGTATTGAAAGATGATAGAAACAATGGGGGAAACCCTAAATCCCATAAGAATTAAAAATTTAAAAGGAGGGTTGTACATTAGAGGGGAATCTCTGGTTTCAGGCCTTCTGGCTTTCTGGACCTCTCAAGTACCTCAGCCAAGGGGGAAAGAGAGAAGGGAAATTGGGATAAAAAGGAGGCAGCATCCTCCAAAAACTGGAGAGACCCCAGGGGATGCCCCATGGCCTCTCCCATTACTGGATAAAGCAAAAGGACTCCTCTGTCTCCTTTTTGGACACAAAGCTCTGAAGGTTAATTTTCCTGGCAGGGCTGGTTTTTTCCAGCCTGAGCAGGGAATTGGGATCTGGGAAGACCGTGGAGAGGCTGATGGCAGCGGGGAGGTGAAGGAGAAGAGAGCACAGCCCCCCGGGTACCCCCGGTTCTCACCTTTGGGCTCGGGCCTCGCTGCCATCCTGGCCGGGCAGAGCCCCGGGACGGGCTCAGGTGCCACAGGCACGGAGCAGGGACATGGGGAAAAGGCCAGGCTTGGGCATTTCCCTCGGGAATGGGCTGGGCTGGCTCGGGCAGCAGCCTGGGCTTGTGATGTCGCAGCCCTGGCGCTGTGACAGCAGCGCCCGGCTCGGTTTCCATGTCACTGCCAGGGCAGGGCAGCAAAAATCCCCGCTGGGATGAGAGCCGAGCCCTTCCCCGTCGCTGCTGGACACGAAATGAATGCACAGAAACTTGGGGAGTTCAAAGGAGAAAAACACCCAGTTTTATTCCAACATCTGGGATTTATAGAATTCCAAAGGTGATGTGGATTGGAGGGTGGAATCAGCACCTCTCTAACCACACTGCTCCAAAGATCGATCAATCATTTCTCTCAACCCACAGAGAAATCTGTAAACAATTCTATTTATCCATTAAATTGTGCGGGAACTCTGCCTCTCAAACATCTAAACAGGAGGCTAAAGGAGTTTTATGAGAACTTTAACTCTTTCAAAAGAGCTATAAAAGAAAACTTAACATTTTAAAAATCAGGGCAACAACTGCCAAGGTAGGGCAGCAAAAAATCCCCGGCTGGGATTAAATCCGAGCCCTTCCCCAAGCACAGGTGTGAATGTCACAGACACATATTATAATATTGGCTTTTTGCAAATATTAAAATAGATTTTATGTCTGAGGTTGAAGTAACTTTGTTATAAAGATATAATTTTAATTTCAGTTGGTTATTAAGCTTAGACATAGTAGTGAAATAGCTGATATGTGTTATAAATACATATTATAGTATTGGCTTTTTGCAAATATAAAGATGGATTTTATACGTGTGGTGGTAAAGTAACTTTGTTATAAAGATATAATTTTTATTTCTGTTGTTAATTAAGCTTAGACATAGTATATATATATATGCTTGGCTGACCCAGTAACCTTTGCTCTGTGGTCCTTGTCTCCTATTCTCCTTTGTTAAATTTCTTATTATTACATGATTATTAAACTTGTTATTATTTTCACAGCTCTATGGTCCTTGTCTCCTATTGTCCTATTGTCCCTTATTAAATTTCTTATAATTACATGATTATTAAACTTTTTATTATTACATGATTATTAAACTTGCTATTATTACATGATTATTAAATTTGTTATTATTTTCACAGCTCTATGGTCCTTGTCTCCTATTGTCCTATTGTCCCTTATTAAATTTCTTATTATTGCATGATTATTAAACTTTTTATTATTACATGATTATTAAACTTATTATTTTCACAGCTCTATGGTCCTTGTCTCCTACTGTTCTTTGTTAAATTTCTACTTATTAAATGATTATTAAACTTTTTATTATTACATGATTATGAAACTTTTAATTATTACATGATTGTGAAACTTTTTATTATTACATGATTACTGAGTCATTCTCCACCTGATAAAGAAAAATTCTTCTGCAAGAAGAAGAAGTTGTTTTTGTCATCTTCTTTCCCGAATCTCCTGACACGCGTGGTTACAGGAACAAGTGGGAGGACAGCACAGCAGAAGCTGACTCTGACTCACTCTGTTTCCATCAACCCTTGTACCACACCTCTGTTTTGGTAGTGCCAGCATTGGTGATCCCAACACCTGGAGAGTTTTAGAGGGAAGATGCAGCAGGAAAAGCCCAGAGCGGTAAAATCCCTCTGAAACCCAACGCTGGAATAGTTGGAAGGTCCCTATTTGCTCTTTTTAATTGGAATTCTTTCAGCAAGGACCAATTTTTTGCCCTTCGTTACCTCCCAGCATTCCCAGGGAACCCACAGCAAACCACCTTGGTTATAACAGCAAAAGGGCAGGAAAAGTCCTAATGGAAAAGTCCTGAAGGAAAAGTCCTGAAGGAAAAGTCCTGAAGGAAAACTCCAGGATTTGTTACCCCCACATGAATACAAATCACTGTCTTTGAGCCTTCTCCAAATGCTCTCATTTTCACACCCAAACACCTTCCCTGGATAACGGAGCAGAAAATGCTCCAGAGGTCACTGAGGGTGGGATTTTCCAGATCTATCCCGGTTGAATTTGTACCCTGGGACTTTATCAACCAAGAAAAACATTGGGAAAATATTTTTCCTTCAGGATGTTGAACTGTTATCAGCCATATCCCACCCTGTGCCTGCACCAAATCCCAAAGGCTCAGGCTGGCACGTGTTAATCTGCAGGTCAGCCAGCATCTGATACCAGGCTGTTTTCCAGGCTGTTTTCCAGGCTCTTTTCCAGGCTTCCAGTCATCCCAGGCTGGGTGACCTCCTGGAAAGTCACCTTCATGTCACCCCTCAAGGAATGAAACCTCCCAGTGCAGGGACACGGCCGTGTCCCCACTCCTGAGTGGGGAAAAGGGAATAAATCCCCCGGCTCCTCACACAGGGGGAGAGCTTGGAGTCTCCATCTGGGCAGAACATGAAAATAAGATGTGGAAAGGATGTTTTGAGGCATTCAGCTGATGGGGCATGACTTAGGGAAAAATGGGATTGCTCAGCAACACGGGGGTGTCTCCATTTTGGGGAAGAGCTGAGGAGGAAGAGGAGGGGACAGATGTGGGAGGAAATGAACTGGCCTCAACTTCTGGGGTGTCCCCTGTGGAGTTTAACCTCCAAGAAATAAAGAAATGTCGCTGTTGGACATGAAACGAGTGCACAGAAGCTTGGGAAGTTCAAAGGAAAAAAAGAGCAGGTTTTATTCCAGCATCTGTTATTTATAGAATTCCAAAGGTGACCGCGGATTGGAGGATGGAATTACCACCTCTCAAACCACACTGCTCCAAAGATCAATCAAACATTTATCTCCACCCACAGAGAAATCTGTAAACAATTCTATTTATCCATGAAATTGTGTGGGAACTCTGCCTCTCAAATATGTAAACATCATCAGAAGGCTGAAGAAGTTTTATGAGAATGTTAACACTTTCAAAAGAGCTCTAAAAGAAAACTTAACTCTTTTCAAAATCAGGGCAACAAAGAAACTTCCTCTGCTTCCCTGGGAAGACCCCAGCTCAGCTCAGAGCACCAGGATCCCTCTGTCGTGCCTTGCCCAGCCCAGATCCCACATCCTCCAACCTGCCAGAGCTGGAGCCCCTCTTGCTCCGGATGTGCCAGCCTGGCAATGCCCAAAGCCTGGGTTGGGCAGTGCCAGCCCCTGGGAAGGGCTCAAGGACAGCACAAGGACATCACTGCAGCCTTGGGGCCCTGTGCAGCAGCCAGCAGGGACACGGAGGGGTTGTTAAAACAACATTTGACCGATCAAGGCAATCTAATCCCATTCCTTATGTGCCCCAGCAGCAGCAGGAGGTGGCACAGCCCCAGGGCGGTGACCCTGCGGTGCTCAGGCCCTTTGTGACACCCAAGTTTCGTAAGGTTTACCCACCCCTGCCCATGCCAGGCTGGCAGCAGAGAGGAGCAGGGTATAAAAGCGGGAGGCAGGCTGGGCACCTCAGTCTGCTGCGAGATGGCCAAGCTCGCTCTGCTCACCGGTGAGCGCTGCTGCGCTGCAGCTCTCTGCCCTCCTGGCTGCAGGGATGAAAATGCTGCTCGCTCTTGTCTGCCCAAGGTTTCGCAATTTCCTTTGGGGAGGGAAATTTCTCTTCTTTAGTGCTGCTGCGGCTGGGGATCTGCTCTGCTTTGAAGATGGACGGAGTTCATTGCAGGCTGCAATTGAAATGTGCTTTCAAATGTAAACCTAAACCCCAAATGATTCCTTTGGAGTCTGTTTGGGTTCTTCTCTGTGCTTTTGCCTGAAATGGTTTGCTAATTTCTACTGGAAATGCTTGAGCAAATTTTAGAGAAACTCTTGCCTCAGCTTGGGAGCAGAGCCTTGCTCAAGAGCTTTGGATTTCTAAGAGCAAGCAGTGACACCTTTGTTGTTTCCTTGTGCCCTGCCAGGCCTGGCCCTGCTGCTGAATGCCCACCTCGGTAGGTGACGTGTTGCTCTGATTTTTAAAAACGTTAAGTTTCCTTTTATAGTTCTTTTGAAAATTTTAAGGTTCTCATAAAACTTCTTTAGCCTTCTGATAATGTTTACATATTTGAGAGGTCCTACACAATTTCATGTTAAATGGATTAGTTTATGTATTTCTCAGAGGGAAATGATTGATTGCTCTTTGGAGCAGTGTGGTTGGAGAGGTGCTAATTCCATCCCGTGTCTCCCCCAGGCACTGCCCATGTGCTGAGCTGTTACTTCACCAACTGGGCCCAGTACCGGCCTGGCCTGGGCAAGTTCACCCCCGAAAATGTCGATCCCTGCCTGTGCAACCACCTGATCTACGCCTTCGCCGGCATGAGCAACAACGAGATCTCCACGTACGAGTGGAACGACGAGACCCTCTACAAGTCCTTCAATGGCCTCAAGAACCAGTGAGTGCCACAAGCCTCAGCAGGGCTCTGCTCCCTCCTGTGCCATCCTCTGCTCCCTCCTGTGCCCTCCTCTGCTCCCTCCCCGTCCTTCCCTCTGTTCACTCCCAGCTCGGTGGCAGCGGCTCCAGGCGAGGGATGCTGGGTGAAGCAGGACAGAGACACAGCCAGGGGACAGCCCCGCTCGG
Source organism: Chloebia gouldiae (assembly GCA_003676055.1). Classification (NCBI taxonomy): domain Eukaryota; kingdom Metazoa; phylum Chordata; class Aves; order Passeriformes; family Passeridae; genus Chloebia; species Chloebia gouldiae. Next base: position 21,320 of record QUSF01000591.1, on the reverse strand, counting down.
GGGTGCAATAACTCAGGGTCCTGCCTCTTCCCTTGCAGGAACAAAGATCTGAAGACACTGCTGGCCATTGGAGGATGGAATTTTGGCACGCAGAAGTGAGTTCAAAGCAGCTCTTTCCAATAATGAATCCCAGGAGATGGAGGGAATGCAGGACGAGGATGGATTCCAACCCCACCCCTCTCCTGCTCTGCTTGCCCAGGTTCTCCACCATGGTCTCCACACCGCAGAACCGCCAGACCTTCATCAAATCCGTCGTCAAATTCCTGCGGCAGTACGGCTTCGATGGGCTGGACCTGGACTGGGAATACCCCGGCTCCAGGGGCAGCCCTGCCCAGGACAAGGCTCTCTTCACCGTCCTGGTTAAGGTGGGCTTGGCTCCAGGCTCTGCTGGCCACAGCTCTGTCCTCTGAGCCCTGGGCAGCTGCAAAGCCTCAGCCCTGAGTCCCCGGGTGATTCCTGCGCCGTGGCTCCCCCAGGAGCTGCTGGCAGCCTTCGAGCAGGAGGCCAAAGAGACCAACCAGCCCCGGCTCATGGTCACCGCCGCCGTGGCTGCCGGACTTTCCACCATCCAGGCCGGCTACGAGATCGCTGAGCTGGGCAAGTGAGCGACAAACTTGGTGTGGCCGGCGGGATTTGAGGGGTTTCCTGGGAGTGCTGAAGGGAAAGAGCCCCAGAGGGAGCCCCACGGGCGGGCGGCTTCAGCCCGGGTGTCCCAGGTGAGGACACAGCCGTGCTCCCCACAGGTACCTGGATTACATCCATGTCATGACCTACGACTTCCACGGCTCCTGGGAGAGGAACACGGGTGAGAACAGCCCCCTGCTTCCCGGCCCTGCTGACAGCGGTGACTACAAATACTTGAACGTCGTGAGTGTTTCTGTGGGACCCCTCGCAGCTCTCAGATCCTTGGTGGCTCCCCCGAGGAGATTTCGAGGAATTCATCCTACAAACCCTAGCAAAGTCTCGAGCGGGATTGGTTTCTTGCAGGAATACGCCATGAATTATTGGAAGAGCAATGGTGCCCCAGCTGAGAAGCTCCTTGTGGGGTTCCCAACCTATGGGAAGAGCTTCACCCTGCAGAACCCATCCGACACCTCCGTTGGGGCTCCAGCATCCGGCCCTGGCCCCGCCGGGCCCTACACCAGGGAGGCCGGAACTCTGGCTTACTACGAGGTGTGGATGTTCCCATCGAATTCCTTGCTTAAATCATTTGAAGGAATTTATCAGGAAGCTCCCATGGAGTTTTCTGCGTGGCTCAGGCACGGAGCTGCCCGTGGGATCGCTAGGAAGGGGTTGTGTGCTCAGGGCATGGGGAAGCAGCACAAAACCTGGGCAGAGCCTGGGCTTTTCCCTTTTTGTGGATAACATCCCCGCTTCCTTCTCCTTAGATCTGCACCTTCCTGAACTCCGGAGCCACCCAGGCTTGGGATGCCCCTCAGGATGTCCCCTACGCCTACAAGGGCAAGGAATGGGTCGGCTATGACAACGTCAGGAGCTTCGGCCTCAAGGTCTGGGGGCAGCGGGTCTGTGCTGGGACGGGGCCGGAGCCTCCTGTGGGATCAGTTCCTGGGGCCCACCGGGATTTTCCTTCCCACAGGTGGATTGGCTGAAGAAGAACAACTTTGGAGGGGCCATGGTGTGGGCCCTGGACATGGATGACTTCACTGGGGATTTCTGCCACGAGGGCAGATTCCCGCTGATCTCCAGCCTGAGGAAGGGCCTGGGGCTGCAGAGCGGCGGTGAGTGGCTCCAGGAGAGCAGGAGTAGCTCCTTCATGGAGACTCCCAAAATTCCTACGGAGGTGTGGGAGGGATGAAACATTCCCAACCCTTTTCCCACCTGAATTCCAGACTGTGATACCCCGCTGAGCCCCTGCCTCCTCTCACCGAGGCTCCCACCACCTCCAGCAGCAGGAGCAGCTCCATGGTGGAGACTCCCAAGCTCCCCATGAAGGATGGGAAGGAATCAAACACTTCCAACCCTTTCCTGCCTGAATTCCAGACTGTGTCCCCCCACTCCTCCCATTTGAGGCTCCAAACACCAGCAGGAGTAGCTCCTTCATGGAGACTCCCAAGCTCCTCATGAAGGATGGGAAGGAATCAAACACTTCCAACCCTTTCCTGCCTGAATTCCCTCCTCCCATTTGAGACTCCCACCTCCAGCAGGAGCAGCTCCTTCATGGAGACTCCCAAGATCTCTAAGAAGGATGGGAAGGACAAAAAACACTTCCAACCCTTTCCTGCCTGAATTCTCTCCTCCCATTTGAAGCTCCCACCACCACCAGCAGCAGCTCCTTCATGGAGACTCCCAAGCTCCCTATGGAGGTGTGGGATGGATGAAACACCAGGAACGTGAAAATAAATAATTTTCCTGCTTGAATTCTTGAATTCCAGACTGCGTTCCCCCCGCTGAGCCCCAGCCTCCCATCACTGAGGCTCCCACCACCACCAGCGGCGGCTCCGGTGGCTCCGGCGGCTCCGGCGGCTGTGGTGGATCCGGTGGCTCCGGCTTCTGTGTCGGGAAACCCAACGGGATCTACGCAGACCCCAGCAACACGAGGAACTTCTACAGCTGCCTGAACGGCCAGACCTTCGTGCAGAGCTGCCTGCCTGGGCTGGTCTTCGACCCCATCTGCTCCTGCTGCAACTGGCCCCAGTGATCCCTACGCTTTTCCAGCCAATCCATCCCTCGGATTTAATTCTGTGCAATAATGGTGATTCAATAAAGCTTTCTGAAAGAAATCCTCTCGGTTTTAACTGTTTTTTTTTTCCGGCTGTTTTCATGCTCGCGGTTCTAGGGGAATCCTGGAGTGCGTGGCTATTAAAATTCCCGACACAAGGTGTCAATGTTGCCTGCTCTTCTTCCCAGCTGTGGAGGGATTTTCCAGGAGTCTTCAGGCAACGTTTGGAGAAGAAAAGTGGTTGCAGCCCAGAAAGTTGAGTTGTTGCTCCTCTTTGTTCAGTCACAAATCGAGATCTGAGGCGAAGAGGAAATTTTTGAGCAGTATTTTATAGAAACGGAGCACTTTGATAGGTAAAATAAACCACCCAGGATTAAGGCAGTTTGTTTCTCCAGGGTTTTAAAGCCTATGGGAGACATGGGATCCTGGAATCCCGGGGTGGGTCGGGTTAGAAGGCACGTTAAAGCTCATCTCATTCCACCCCTGGCATGGCAGGGACAACTTCACCTATCCCAGGGTGCTCCAACCCAGCCTTGGATACTTCCAGTGATCCAGGGGCCTCCACTCTTCATTTTTGCATCAAATAAAATCAATTTTTGCAGACCCAGGAGTTTCTCCTGGTGTCCCTTCCCTCCCATGATGGAGGCTGGACCGTCCCCAGGATAAAATCCACCGTGGATCTGGAGAGGGCAGAGCTTTGGGTTGCTCCCCACGGCCTCTCCTGGGGCTGCTCCCAGGGTTTGGGGAGACAGGAAGAAATGGGAATATTTGTATAATAATTTCTTGGAACAGCCAGAATTTTCCCTCAAGGCGCAGACCGAGGGAAAGGATTTCCCTTCTATTTCCCAATCCTTTATTTCTCCCACAGAGAACCAAACACCCCCTGGTCCCATCCATTCCTGGGACGCGGAACAGGATCCATTTTCCTGCTGATAATTCCTAATTTTCTGCCAGGAAAATCGGGATTGGATCTCTCCCACTCCTTCCTCACTTCCAGGAATCCCTGATGTTACTCTCTCCTCTTCTGTTTCCCAATCCTTTATTTCTCCCACACCCTGGTTCTGTCTATTCCTGGGGGAACAGGATCTGTTTTCCTGCTGGCAATTCCCTATTTTCTGCCAGGGAAACTGGGATTTTATCTCTCCCACTCCTTCCTCACTTCCAGGCTGGATTCATCCCCCTCTTCCAGACATCCCTGACGTTCCTCTCTCCTCCTCTCTTTCCCAATCCTTTATTTATCCCACAGAAATCAAGGACAGAACAACTTGATTTTTTCCATTACTGGGACACGGAGCAGGATCAGTTTTCCTGCTGATAATTCCCTATTTTCTGCCAGGAAAATCGGGATTTTATCTCTCCCACTTCTTCCTCACTTCCAGGAATCCCTGACGTTCCTCTCTCCTCCTCTCTTTCCCAATCCTTTATTTATCCCACAGAAATCAAGGACAGAACAACTTGATTTTTTCCATTACTGGGACACGGAACAGGATCTGTTTTCCTGCTGACAATTCCCTGATTTCTGCCAGGAAAATCGGGATTTTATCTCTCCCACTCTTTCCTCACTTCCAGCCTGGATTCATCCCCCTCCTCCTGCATATTCCCCTCACCAGGACCCCTTCAAGCCTGAAAAACCTGGACATTGTCCGTCAGCACCCCGACATTCCCAGGGCTTTCCCGGGGCTGGAATCCCGGCAGAATTCCATTTTTGGAAGCGTGGCTGTGCTCCAGAGCTCTCCTTGGCAGGTTTTGCCTCCCACGTCACTTGTTTTGGAGCTTCCTGCTGCTCCCGCTGACGTCCTTGGGGCCACGTCAGGCTCCGGCAAGGGAAGCGCGGCCCTTTTTTGGGAAAAAAGGCTGTGGGATTTGGGATTTGGGGTTTGGGATTTGGGATTTGGGATCTGGGATTTGGGAACAGCTGGGCTCTGTCAGCAATTCAAGGATAAACACTCCAAGGTTGTTTTTTTTCCCCCCCATCTGTTCAGCACAATATTTCTCTTTATTAAGCGTTGTTTTGCTGCTGAGGGTGGAATTCTTTGCCAGAATTCTTTTAAAATTTGGTTTTTATTCCTCCCCATTCCAGCCTCTCCAAAGCTTCTTTGGAAAGGGAAAAGATCCTTTGGCTCCCATAGAATTTGGAACTGTCGAGTCCTGAAGCAGAATTGGGGAACTTTTATGGGGTTTAGAAGGTTTGTGGAGGAGTAAAGGAGAATTGGGGACTTGAAATGCCTGGGAAAGAGAGATTAAAAAAAAAAGAAGGATAAAAAAAAGGGGGATTAAAAAAGGGGGATAAAAATGGGAGGTAAAAAATAAATGGGCATAAAAAAAAGGGAGGTAAAAAATAAATGGGGTTAAAAAAAGGGAGGTAAAAAATAAATGGGGATAAAAAGGGAGGTAAAAATTAAGTGGGATAAAAAATAAAGGGGGACATAAAAGGGGATAAAATGGGAGCTAAAAAATAAATGGGGATAAAAAAGGGAGATAAAAAAATAAAGGGGGATAAAAAAGAAGATAAAAAGGGAGGTAAAAAATAAAGGCAGATTAAAATAAAGGGGATAAAAAACCAAAGTGGGATAAAACCAAAGGGGGATAAAAAATGAAGGGTGATAAAAATAAAGGGGGGTAAAAGTAAAGGGGGATAAAAAGGGATAAAAAATAAAGGGTGACAAAAAGGGGTAAAAAATAAAGGGGGTTAAAAGGGGTAAAAAATAAAGGGGCATAAAAGGGGTAAAAAATAATGGAGGTTAAAAAGGGGTAAAAAATAAAGGGGGTTAAAGAGGGGTAAAAAATAAAGGGGGTTAAAAGGGGTAAAAAATTAAGGCGGATAAAAGGGGTAAAAAATAAAAGAGGATAAAAAGGGATAAAAAATAAAGGGGTTAAAAGGGATAAAAAATAAAGGGGGTTAAAAAGGGGTAAAAAATAAAGGAGGATACAAAAGGAGAGATAAAAATGGGGGAACAGAAGAAAAAAGGAGGATAAAAAAGGGGGATCAAATCAGAGCACGCTGGCAGTGGTGTGTTACCTCAAAAGTATCATTTTTACACAAATTCACAAATATTTGGCAACGTGAACACTTTACAAGAAGCCTCCAAGCCAGGCTGAAGTCAAATCCCCACCTGACTCCTCCTCAGCTCCTGGGAAAAGCCCAAATCCAGGGCAAGGCCCCTTTTCCCTGGCACACAGCCCTGATCTGGCTGCAAAGTCCCTCCTCTCATGGGGGTGGCGGGGAGATAAGGCAAACCCTGCTTTAAAAAATGAACAAATCAGCAAAAAAGACAGAAATCAATGGGGAAAAATTCAAATTACAGAGGCGGGAGGAGGAGTTGGCTGAGCTGGGACAGCCCCAGCTGAAGGACAGGGACACTGGGAGATGCTGCCTGGCTGGAAAATCCCTTTATCCCAAGTTGGAGAGATCCAAAAATGAGGATCACACCCAGGGCTTTCATCTTATCGGGGAGCTGGGAACCTGCTGGGCAGGGCAAGGAGCAGGACGGGGCCAGCAGGAGCTTCTCAGCCTGGGCCAGATGTGCTCAGAGCCTTTTTTATCCCACGTGTGCTGCCTTTTTTTGCATAGCCCAAGTGTCATTAGGTGCAATTAAGGCAATTATGCCGAATTTTAGCAGCCCACAGAGTAATTGGGGGCAATTTTTAGCATCCCCCGGGGCATTCTGAGAGGCCAAGGTGGCCCTGCTGATGATTTTTCTCAGGTCAGGTGTGGCTCAGGTGACACTTTTGAAGTGGACCTTGTTGTGTTGCTGCTGTTGGGATAGGGTTGGAGGAGAGCAACTCCAATTTTCCATTTTTTTTGTTTGGAAAAAAAATGGAATTTTGCCTCATGTTTCAGCTCTGAAGCAAATTAAACCTGAAGGGTGAGTGGGAAAAATCCAGGCTCAGGGATGGCCTTGGTGCTGTCACTCCACAGGGGACAATCTGAGGCTCATTTTCCTCTGAGAAAGCTTAAAAAAATGGGAAAAACCTCCTTGAAGTGTTTTTATTTTTGTTTGTTTTTCAGCAGAAGGATCTGCCAGTCCTTCAAATCCCTCCCTTAGATCCCTGCTCTTGGGGAGACAAAAGGCATCTTCTTGTTTTGTGTTTTGTTTTTTAATTTTTTCCTGGCCTTTTCCAGGTTTCTCCAAGTTTGTCCCTTCCTTGCCTGAGGAGTGACTCTACTCACAGAGTAGAATCTGAGTATTCCACGGAGTAACTCCTCCGAGGAGTTAAAAATTAACAAATCAGCAGCAAAATTCCTGGGGCCACTCAGATCCTCATCCCAGCCCTAAATTTGGAGCAGCTCTGGCCTCACCCAGAGAAATTCAAGCTGTCACTGAAGGTCACCCCTGATCCAGAGTCACCTGAGCACCAGGAAGTGCAAAATCCCCAGGGTGGGTGGGAAAAAATCCCATCAGGAGGGAGGAAAAACCTTCCTGGCTGTGCTTGGAGCAGGGGGAGAAAAAGGGGATTCAGCTTTGGGGTGAGGAAATTCTGAGTGTCACCCCCTGCTCCACATCCAGGTGTCCATAGGGAAAATCAGGGAATTTCCTGGCTTCTAAAATCCATTAAAAAAAAAAAATCATGGCTTCTAAATGCCATTAAAAAAAAATTCATGGCTTTTAAAATCCTTAAAATCTCTGTGGTTTTACTCTGGCTGTGCTTGGAGCAGGGGGAAAAAGGGAGAAAAAGGGGACTCAGTTTTGGGGTGAGGAAATTCTGAGTGTCACCCCCTGCTTCATATCCAGGTGTCCACAGGGAAAATCAGGGAATTTCATGGCTTCTAAAATCCATTAAAAAAAAAATCATGGCTTCTAAAATGCTTAAAATCCTTTTGGTTTTACTCTGGCTGTGCTTGGAGCAGGGGGAGAAAAAGGGGATTCAGCTTTGGGGTGAGGAAATTCTGAGTGTCACCCTCTGCTTCATATCCAGGTGTCCATAGGGAAAATCAGGGAATTTAATGGCTTCTAAAATAAATTTTTAAAAATTTCATGGCTTCTAAAATCCATTTAAATTTTTTTTTCATGGCTTCTAAAATGCTTAAAATCCTTTTGGTTTTACTCTGGCTGTGCTTGGAGCAGGGGGAGAAAAGGGGACTCAGTTTGGGGGTGAGGAAATTCTGCGTGTCACCCTCTGCTCCACAGGGAAAACCAGAGAATTTCAGGGAATCCAGGAAAAATGAAGGCATTTCATGGATTCTAAAATCCTTTTGTGGCTTCTAAAATCCATTAAATCCCAGTGGTTTATCTCTACGCTCTGCCCTACCCCAAAACACCACCAGCCAAAGGGGAAATTTGGTTTTATTTTCCTTATTCCCTTCTTCCCCCAGCTGACTCCTGCATTTCAGGCCTTGCTGTGGATCAGCAGCAGCAATTCCCATTCCCAGCTTTTTCCTCAGCCAAAACCTCCCTTTAATTAAAGCCTCACCCCTCACAAGGGGGCAAAAATTAAAGCCCCAAAAAGGGGGAGATTTGAGGAGTTCAGAGCTGGAATTCCTCAGGAGTGTGCTTGGAGCGAGGCCTTGCCAGGGAGGGGAAAAAAGGGAAAAAAAATCCCATTTATGGCTGACAAATATGGCCAGAGGCCAAGGAAAACCCTCCAGGGCTCTGGAAATGGCAGGGTGAGGGGGTGGGAGATATTTTTAGCTGGATTTTTTTCTGCTCCAGAGGCTTTGGCTTCTTTTGGGGCCTGTGAAAACTGCTCAGGAGGATGAGGAGGATGAGGAGGAGGATGAGGAGTGGGAGGGAAGGGACACTGGGAGAAGCTCCTGGGTGTGCAAAAAATGATTTTATTTGATGCCAAAATGAACATTTGA
>QUSF01000590.1:16006-27403 GCA_003676055.1 Chloebia gouldiae | reverse complement strand
CTGGGACCCCACTGGGACCCCACTGGGACCTTCCTGGGACCTTCCCGGGACCCCACTGGGACCTTCCCGGGACCCCAGTAGGACCCTGCTTCCGGACTCTGCCCTGCGGCCCCTCCCAGCCGGGATCCTCGGGGATCCCCAGAACGGGGGTCTCTGGATACACTCACTGGGATCGGCCCTGACTGGCATCCCCAGTAATTAGCAGCCTGTTAATTGGGGTGGTTTGTGATGGCAGCTGGCAGCTGTGGCACCAGCTGGGATGTTCCCTAACTGGGACTGTCACCAACTGGGATCCCTGCTAACTGGGATTGGCACTAACTGGGATCCCCCCTAACTGGGATTGGCACTAACTGGAGTCCCTGGATCCCTGTGGATCTGATGCCCAGCACTTCAGGTGCCTTTGGGACTCGGACCCAGATGCTCCAAAAAGATAATTTTTTCTGGAAGTGGCTCCTATGGCACCGTCAGCATCCAGAGGAGTTTGGGTGGGGAGCAGAACTGAAGCAGAGTGGGAGGGCAGGGCAGGAACCCCAGCAGAGCCACAGTTCCAAATCCCCAGGACAGAAATGAGGAAGATTGTGGAGAAAAAAATCCCAAATCATCATTTTTCCTTCAGGTGCATGGAAAAAGCTTTGAATATTACATACCCCTGCTGCCTCAGTTCCTGAAGGATCCATCCCAGCCCTGGGAAACCCATCCCGTTCCTGGGGTGATCAAACCCAGCCCAGGGGGGACCTGTCCCAGTCCCAAGGGTCTCGTTCCCAGCACCCAGCTGCTGCAGGACACCCCAGTTTGGGATTTGGGGCACATTCAATCCCATATCATCCAGTTATGGATGGCATTATTTGCAGAAATTCCTCTGTTGGAGCCCCCAACTTCCAAAATCTCCTATACAAGGAGTTTCTCAGGTCAGGGTTTAAACCAGGGTTTAAACATATTTTTTTTTCTTTATTTTTCCTGCATTTTCACCCTCAAACAGCCGGGGTGACCTGTGCATATCCAAGTCCTGCTTGGGAAAACCTCCCTGGAGCTGGGTCAGGTCTTTGGAGAGAAGAAGTGGAGCTGCATATCTTAGGATGCTTAAGGGAGGGCTTTGCTCTGCATCCCAAATGCGGGTGTGAGACCTTTAATAACCGGGAAAAAAGAGGATTTTCTTGGGAGCGGATGTGGAACTCTGATAAAACGATCCCACAAAGGACTAGGGTCAGGTCTGGATCCTCCTCAGCCACTTGATGGCAGTGGGTATCCGAACACGTCCCTTTTTCCCAGTAATTTCGGCTGAACTGGTAGAAAATGTCCCTTTTCCTGGCAAACTGGGCGTGTCCCCGGCCCTCGGACGCAGAGGGGTTTTGTGGGTGAAAGGCTGCAAGAGCTGGGATGGACACGTGGACAGAGGAACAGATGGACAATGGACAGAGGGATGCTCAGGACAGGGGATGGACACAAGGCCCAGGGCGGTCCCGGGGCTCCGGGAGCACCCCGAGCCTGCCCAGGGACCCTGGAGGCTCCATCCCCCTGCAAAGCACACCCGGCCCAGGGCTAACGAGCAGCTGGGGCACTAATTAGCTCAGGAGCCTTCGGCAATTAACCCCCAAAATCAGGCAGAGCCATGCCTGGATTCACATCCCACTTCTGGCCCCGGGCCTGCTGAAAGGGGACACGGGCTCTGTGGGCAGCGACCCCAATTCCAGCTCTCCCTGCTCCTTGTCTGCACAGCAGCACCTCCCCAAATTGCTGCACCTCCCTTCCCTCTCTCCAGGACAGGATCCTCCCACCTGGAAAAGAGCTGAACCAAAAAACTGCTGGCTACCTCTGCCTCCATTTCACCCCGAGTCGTCTGGATGCCAGCCCCATGTCCCCTCCCCTTCACCCCGAGTCCTTTGGATGCCAGCCCCATGTCCCCTCCATTTCACCCTGAGTCCTTTGGATGCCAGCCCCACGGATCCCAGATACCACTGGACACCCGTATCCCCATTCCAGCTCCCGATCCCCGCGATCCCAAAGCACCGCCGGCTCCCAGTATCCCCATTTTGGCCCCCTATCACCTGGATCCCAATCCCACAGGTGCCACCAGCGTCCCACCCGGCTCAGGGATGCTGGCACCGCCCGGCTGTGGGAGAGCTCCAGGGGTTTTTGCTGAGCTCCATCAAACAGAGGAGAAGAAAAAGGGAATAAAAAAAGGGAAAGCACCTCCTGTCCAAACACAGCCGAGCCCACCGAGGGCCTCCTGCCTTTTAAGGCTCGGTAACACCAAATCTGCCACCCTTTCATCTCTGCCCCCTCCCGGGGCCTTTCTCTGCCCCACCGCAGGGCCAGTGGCGGAGGGAGGGTCCCTGCACCGCTCCAGGGAATGCGGCGCCCACCGCGGGATTTTTGGGCTTTTCTGGAGCCCAGACCCCCCTGGGGAGCTCCCTGCAGGCTCCCGGCCGGGGGTCCCCGGTACCGCGGCTCTGGGGGTCCCCGCGCCCACGTCCATCCCCGAGTGGGGTGCGGCCGCAGCGCAGGGGCTGCTCCGGGCCGGGCTCAGCCCCTGATGGCTTTTCCAGCCTTCCTCGGGGCCATTCCCAGCCCGGAGCAGCTTCGGGGTCTGACCCTCGGGACAGCCGGGCGAGGGGGCTGCTGTGGCGCAGATGCGGCCCCGGCCGGCTCCCCGCGCCCCATTTCCTCCCCAATAAAGCCCCGGGCCCCGGGGGAGTCTTTGACCGCCCGTCCCCCGCCGCGCAGGCCGAGGTGTGACTTTTCCCAGCTCATTAGGACAAGCTGCGGGATTTGTAAGAATCTCAGACCCTAATGACCATCTGAATCCCATCAGCCGAGCTGGGGGGTGCAGGGAGAGCCCCCCCCGCCTCTGCCGCTCCACCAGCACATCCCTGGGGCTCCCCTCCCCTCGCTAACCCCAACCCGACCCCTGAGCCCCAAAAGCAGCTGTGCAGGGGGTGCAGGCTGGGGACAGCTCAGAGGGCCAAGGGGGACCCCAAGGCCCTGCCCCGGGAATTTGGTGGCCTTGGGGTGACACTGGGTTCCTGTGTGGTCCCACTGAGTGACTCAGGGCCAATGTCACCCTGTGGGAGGACACGGGGGGGTCTCTGCCCCGGGGGTGGGGGGACATGGGGGGGACATCCCAGTGGGGGGCAGGGGAACACGGAGGGACACCCAGTCAAGGGCAGGGGGACATGGGACAAAGTCTGAAATGGGGACAGGGGCCGTGGGGATATCCTCCCATCGAGGGTAAGGTGACACGGAGAGACTCCCAGTCGAGGGCAGGGGGACACGGGGGGACACCCAGTCAAGGGCAGGGGGCAGGGAAAGACCCCCAGTCAAGGGCAGGGGGACACAGGAGGCAGAGGGACATGGAGGGGACACCCAATCGAGGGCAAGGGGACATTGCCATCGAGATCTGGGGACACCGCGGCGGAACATCCCTGCCGAGGGCTGGGGGACCGGAGGGGACAGCCGATGGAGCGGCGGGCACGGCGAGGGCACATCCCGGCGGCGGGCAGGGGGACCGGAGGGGACAGCAGATGGAGCGGCGGGCACGGCGAGGGCACATCCCGGCGGCGGGCAGGGGGACCGGAGGGGACGCGGACGGGCGCCGGGCGGGGCAGGGGCGATGCCGCGGTCCCGCCCCGGTGCCCCCGGGCCCTATAAAGGGGCGGGCGGCGCTGCCCCGTGGCCCCGCCATGCCGCCCCCGGCGCCCCCCGGCCGCTCCTTCACCATCGCGGCGCTGCTGGGCCGGGCCTCGCCGCCCCCGCCGGCCCCGCCGCCCCTCTGGGGCTGCCCCCCGGTGCCGCCGCCGCTCTGCGCCCCCGCCTGCGGGGAACCCCCCGCCTGGGCCGCCCGCCTCGGGGCTACAGGTACGACCACCCCTGCTCGGGGACACCCCGCCGCGGGACCCCGGCCCGCCCCCGAGGGCTCCTTCTGCCCCGGGGACCCACCCCGCACCGGGGGCTCCTCCCGGCTCCCGCAGCACAGACCCCGCTCCCCGCCGGGACCCCCATCCTCCTCTGCCGGGGCACCCCGCCATGGGCACCTTCCTCCCCGGGGAGACACCCCCAAACGGGGACCCGCTGCCGCCACGCCGAGGGGGGACCTTTGGCCTCTCCAAACTGGGGATCCCATCATTCGCGGGGATCTCTTCCGAGGGTCCCCAGCCCCCTCTCCAGTGGGAATATCCCCAAATGGGGACCTCCTTCTGTCCCTTCCAGGGGGGGCCCTTGACTGCCTCTCCCAGGGACCCCTCTCAAGGGAACTTCTTCCTGGGACGGTCCTGCCCACTTCCCCCACGGGAATGTCTCCAAATGGGGCCTGAATCCACCTCTCCCGTGGGGCCATCTGCAGATGGGCATGTCCTTTCTCCTCTGCAAAGGGGAATTCCTCCAAAGGGATCTCTTCCAGGAGAATCCGTGCCAGTCTCTCTTGGGACAGCCCCAAAAGGGACATCTCCAAATGTGGGAGAGCTCTTTCTACATCTACATGGGAAATTACCTCAAAGGGATTTTTTTTTTCCATGAGGGATCTGTGTCCACTTCTTCAACAAAATCCTCAAGAAATGCAGGGCCCTCCTGACTGAAAAAAAAAAAAAAAAAAAAAAAAGAAAAGAAAAAAACCTCTTTAAAGGCAACACACCTCTAAATGGGAAGATTCCTTCTGCTTCTCCCAGGACACTCTTGAGGGGACCCCTCCAAGGGCTCCTCTCCACCCTGACCCCTCTCTGTGTCGCCTCCAGGCTTCCTGATCTCCAAGTGCTGCTTCCCCCTCCTCAAAGGCAAGGCTGGCAAAGCCAAGCGGGCGCGGACCATCTTCAGCAGCGAGCAGCTGGCGCGGCTGGAGCAGGAGTTTGCACGGCAGCAGTACCTGGTGGGGCAGGAGCGCTGCCTGCTCGCCTCCTCCCTGCGCCTCACCGAGGAGCAGGTAAGCCCCACCTCGCTCCTGCCGCCACCAGCAGCCCCAGGGAGCTTCCCAGGGAGCTTCCCAGGGAGCTGGGGCTGTCCCCAGGGAGCTTCCCCAGGAGCTGGGGCTGTCCCCAGGAGCTGGGGCTGTTCCCAGGGAGCTTCCCCGGGAGCTGGGGCTGTTCCCCAGGAGCTGGGGCTGTCCCCAGGAGCTGGGGCTGTTCCCAGGGAGCTTCCCCGGGAGCTGGGGCTGTCCCCAGGGAGCTTCCCCGGGAGCTGGGGCTGTTCCCAGGGAGCTTCCCCGGGAGCTGGGGCTGTCCCCAGGAGCTGGGGCTGTCCCCAGGAGCTGGGGCTGTTCCCAGGGAGCTTCCCCGGGAGCTGGGGCTGTTCCCAGGAGCTGGGGCTGTCCCTCAGCCTGGCACGGAGCCCCCATGCTGCTGATTGCACAGTTTCCATTAAAAGGGTGGTGGATGGCAGGTGGGGAAACTGAGGCACAGTGTGGCTTTCCGAGAGCCAGGAACTTGTGTCCCTTGTCAGGCTGGACTCCTCCACCACTGGCAGGTCCAGCTCCTGGGATGCAGGGAGCAGTTTTCCATCCTGTCAGGGATAGATGGGATGAGCCCAGGGGGCCATGGAGCAGGAAAGCCGAGCTTGACCCTTCCCTAAGGGGAATTGGTGGAATCTCCATCCTTGAAAGCGTTCAAAACCACGAGTGTGGCACCTGGGGACAGGGGTTAGTGCTGAAGGTGGGTTAATGGTTGGACTCGGTGACCTTTCCAGACTTAATTCCATGATTCTGTGCTTCCAAGGTGAAAGTCTGGTTCCAAAACCGGAGGATCAAGTGGAGGAAACAAAGCCTGGAACAGCAACAAGCCAAACTGGCCAAAATGGGTTTGGGCACCCCGCAGAGGAGCCCAGACTCGCAGAGCCACCACGAGGAGGACAAGGACTTCCCAGCAGAGTCAGGGGACAGCCAGGAGGACACGTCCCCGGGCTCAGGGACAGCCCCTGCACAGACTGTGACAGAGAGCTGCTGAGCCACCACGGGCCCTGTGTGTGTATTATAGGATGTATCATAGCTGGCAATATCTAATATATACAGGAGATACAGGCACCCCTGGGGCTTGGGGGTGAAATAAATTATTTATGCAACTCTTGGGCTCATCTTTGCAGGAATAACCCCCATTCCTGCAGGGCTTCTTCCTGGGAGTTGACCTGGGGGAGTGGGAGCCACTGCAGCCTCAGCTCATCCCAGAGGTGTCAGGAGCTTCACAGAGCCCCTGAATCCTGGAGAGGATTTCACCACAACACCCTGCTCTGCCCACAGCTCATAAATCCCAGTGCTGCCTTCCTCTCTGGGGATTTAGAGCCAGGACAGCAGGGAAATGCACCTGGAGGCAGAGCTGGAGTGACCTGAGCTCCTGGGGTGACATCTCAGCTGGGCAAGGATTAGCCAGGCTTTGATTTTCATTGCTTGGCTCTGCTTAGGCAGAGATGGAGGTTTTAAATCCGGCAGTTTTGGGATGGACACGGAGCAGGGCACGAGCCAAAGGTGGGATCCAGGGGAGGCTGGGGAGCTCCTTGAAGGGAGCACAGCACGGCAGTAGCCGGGATGTGCCAGAGAAGAGCAGCCGTGGCCCAAGGGGTGCTCAGCTGGGCAGGACCAGCTCCTGCGGCTGGGCTTTGTCCTGGGTTTGGAGCTGGGGAAGAGCCTCAGGTGCAGGATTTACCTGGGCAGGTGTGAAACATGGGGCAAGGACAGGGGGGCAGTCCAGGAAAGGGGGACAGTTAAGGGGGTGGTGCAAAGAGAAGGGATCAGGGCAAGAAGGGGGGGGGATGCGGGAAAGGGATGGAGCAGGGAGAAAGGATGGAGCAGGGAAAAGGGGATGGAGCAGGGAGAGAGGGCAATATCAGGAGGAGGGGATGTGCACGGGGATGGGGAATGACGCCTGGGAACGGGGAAGCTGCAGGAGAAGGGGACGAGATAAGAAGGGGCAGTGCAAGGAGAGGGGGAGCGTGCGAGGGGTGGTACAGGGAAAGGGGGACAGTGCAAGGGGAAGGGGACGCTGTGACGGAAGCTGCCCTTTGTCCCGGCTGCTGCAGGGATTAGCCGGCACATCTCAAAGAGCCCAAACTGTGCTAATGTCTTCACATGTCTGCCGGGAGCCCGGGCTGGGCGCGGGTTTAGGCGCTAATCTGGCATGCCGGTGGTTCATTCCAATCAGCCCCGAGACAAGAGGGCTCACGGGGCTGTTTCAATCCCGCCCGGCCGGGGGCTGAGCTGATTGCGGCGGTCTCGTTGTTCTCAGGACACCTTTAATCCCCCGGGAGCTGGCGGGGCTCAGCACCGGGCTCCTCCCGGGAGCAGTGGGGGACCCGACCCCGCTCCGGGGATGCTCCCGCAGGGTCTGCCCGGCTCTGCCCCCCCTGCGGGAAATGTCCGAGCCGGGGATGATTTAATTAAAACCGCTGGGCTTGCTCGGGTTTTTAAAATGTGCTTGTGTATGAGACGGATTAAATCACATTCCTCTGGCACCTCGGGATTTGAGCGGGAGGTTTTTGTCATGGGGGGTGATAACCCCCGAGGGCTCGGGATGGCTCCGTGCCCTCGGGACAGCTGAGTCACAGCGAATGGCATCCCTTGTCTTCCTCCGGCCAGCGATTGACCCGTTCGCAGGTTCCTGGGGCGGGGAAGGACAAAGCGGGGATGGCTGCTGCAGCGGGGATGGGGAGAGCCAAGCCCCCAGGGCTCCCCCGATTATGGGATGGAGTTGATGGCTTGCAGAAAAAGCTGGATTCATCCCGGCTGGCCCTGCCAGCCTGGACAGAGGGTAGGAATGCAGTTTCCTTCCTCTCCGATCCTGCTGTCTGCAGCTCAGCCCAGCTCCTGGCACACCGGATTGGGATCAAGGTTGGGCACCGTGGTTTGGCGCTGTGGAAAATAAGGGAGAGAGACCATTGGGAATGTCTCGGGCTGGATCGATCCACTTGGGGCAGAGCCTTGGTCCTCTCATCCCCCAGGAAATTTGTGTATAAAAGAGGAAGAATAAAGAATGAGTAAGAGCTGCGCGTCCTTACCCAAATCCCCGCACATCCCAAAGACCCTGCCAGTCTCTTCCCAACCCGTGGCTCTCAGAAAGACGCTGCTTTTTCACCTGTCTGCAAAACCCGAGGTGGCTTTCAGTGGCAGATAATTAAAAGGAAGTGAGAATTAAGCAGCTTTATTAAGGGGATAAAGGTTATCTGCCAAAGATGCAGCGCTGAGCCCTTCCCAGCAAATCTCGTCCCGGCCCCAGAGATAAGCGGGAGGCTGTGGGACCGGCAGGGACGGGAGAAGGCCGATCAGGGAGAGGCGTTTCCCCGGGACCGCGAGCGGGGCGGACGGGTGGGTGATGGGGATGAATGCAGGGCGCTGCTGAAGAGGTGCAAACGGCCGGCTGGCTAAATGGGATGGGACCGGCACGGAGAGACTGGAGAGGGGATAACCAGGCGGGGGTGGCGCTCGGCCTCTCGGGGTGCCCCCTGCCCCCCTTGCTGCCGGGATGAATCCTGATTAAAAGCTGGCAGCATCCTGCTGCGCACACGGCATTGGGGGCGTCTGGAGCAGCGGGACCCCGCACCCCGTCCTGTGCCCCGGCTGCTCGGCGGCACCCGGCGCGTCCCTCCCCGCGCCGGGACCTCCGTTCCCCTTCCCCTTCCCGTTCCCGTCCGGAGGGGGAGGCTCAAGGGGATCAGCGTGTCCCGGGCTGCCGGCGGGGACCAGGAGCCGCGGGCAGAGGCTCCAGGCAAAGCCCGGCCCGGCCGTGCGTGTTGCGGGCTCCATCCCTCGTGTAATCTTGTTAAACGCTCCGGGAGCGTTTCCCCTGCTTCTCCCTCCCCCTAATTCCCCAGTGAAACATCAAATGAGTTTCCCGAGGCTGCTGGGCGGCTCTGCCCGGTTTCAGTGGGAACATAAAAAAGACATCACGAGCAATGGGAGGAAATCCCACTACATCCCCTATTTTCCACAGTCTGGATGAATTTACCCCAGGCTGCCTTGTACAGGCAGCAAAGGCATCGCATTTTAAATGAAACCCTCCTGGATACATGACAATAAGGATGAAATGGAGTGACCTGCCTGGAAATGACGGGGAACCGGTAAACTGAGGATTCCCCTCTGGACTGAGGATTGCAGTGACAAAAATATTCGGGTTTTAAAAACCTGTCTTTAAACCAGTTCTGGTGAGATGAGGTGTTATGAAAAAGAAGAAAGAAAACAAAATTCACAATCTCCCTCTTTGCAAACGGTTTGTGGCAAAAACAGAATAAAACAACAACAAAAAAAAAACCACCAAACTTGTCCCTGTGGCGCTGTTATCCCACCACGGACAACCCAGGATTCCCTGGGGGAGCCTGGCACCAGCCCCGCTCTGCCTGGTGTGATTTTATTGTAAAAGCTGAACAAATCAGTGAATCAAGTGAAGTCTGCTGCTGTGGGATGAATTTGGGTGACCTTGGCACCATCTTTGCATGAAATCTGTTTGATTTTCTTGTAAAAACTGATTAAATCGTTAAATAAGCGAGCGCTGATGCTGTGGGTGAATACGGGGATCCTGACGGACCGTGTGGGACTGGCGGGCAGAAAAAGCGCTTCCCAACCCTGCTAAAAGCTCGTCCGGGGGCCGAGTTCGGCTGTGAAGCTGCCGTGCCTCAGTTTCCCCGCCGCAGGAGCTGGGTGAGCGCGGCCCCGGCGCACGGGGGCCGGGCCGGGTGTGACCCCGCTCCCAGCCCGCTCCCCCGCCGAGAGCCGAGCCGGATCCGAGCCCTGGATCTGCCCCATCCTCCCCCGTCTCCATCTCTATTGATTTAATAAGATGGAGAGGAATTAACGGGGCCGGAGCATTGGAATAATGAAAGATGAACAAAGGGGCAGCGCTAGCAAAGATGCTGCCAGCTTTTAATGATGAGGCCGGGCAGATCCCCCGCCAGTTGTCCCTTTGGAGTGGCGATTAAGAACATACTGTTATTGTTAAGGCCGAGAGATAAATCCCTGCACCGTTTCTGATGTGATCAGCCGGGGCTTCTCCCTACAATTTGTGATCCTATTGTGGACGGTGTTTGCCCTGGGCAAGGAGAGTCTGGGAACCACTTATGAACCATCCTTTGGTCATTAGTCTCCTCATTAGGAGAGAACAATGTGGGGGAAAAAAAAGATAATTGAAGGGAGCAGCGGGCTGATGGCGCACTCAGGCCCGGCCCAGCGCTGCCTCAATGCTCAGTTTGTTTATAATTCCCAATTAATTTGAAATGCGCAGGTTTGGGATGCTCTCGACACCTGGAATCGCAACCCCTGGGAGCAGGGCCTCCGGGGCCGTGCGTGACGGGAGGAGCACGGGCGTCTTGAACGATAATTGATTTTGGGGGTTCTCCCAGGCTTTGCCGGCAGCTGGATGTAGCCCCATGGAATCATGGAATTCTAGGCTTGGAAGAGACGTTTAAAGGTCATCCAGCCCGACCACATCGTGGGCCCAGCTCACGCTCTCCAGGCACGCGGTGTGGCACGTCCCGCTCCCTCACTCCACATCTGGCTGCGATATGGGGCCAGATGTGGCAGCGAAGAGCGCGACACGCAGGAAGGAGCCCGCTGGGATCAGGGATTTGTCCCCAGGGAAAAGCCGGGGCAGAATGCGGTCCTGCCCCGCCCGGCTGCCCGCCGCTCCCGCCTGGACATGCCCGGCCGATGAATCAGCCCAGCTGGGGAGGAGGGGGAAAAGCCCTAATTCCTCAGGATGCTCGATATTATCAAGTGCTAATGAGGCCTGGATGGGGCTGAGGTGCTTTGCAGGCCATTATCCCAAATTAACCTGACAATGAGGCCGGGAGTGGTGTCTGGGGGGCGGCCCGGGTGTGTATTGCCTGTCTGGGCTGGGCTCGGGGGCTGCTGTCCTCTGCCTCCCCCCAGCACAAACCAAGGCCCGTGGGGTTTGCGGGGGCAATTTTCCATTGCGTGCACACAGAATCATGGAGTGGCTGGGGCTGAAGGGACCTTGGGGCCCATCTCGTTCCACCCCTGCCATGGGCAGGGACATCTTCCACTATCCCAGGCTGCCCCAAACCCTGTCCGGCCTGGCCTTGGACAGGTTGAGTCAGCCTGGGAAGGTTTGACAGGCAGGAGACAAGGTGAGGTGACAAGGGTGGAGAGACTCCTCTCCAGGCCAGCGTTTGGGATGAGTGCTGTGAAACTGGCAGGTCCCCAAATTGTCCTGTCCATCCCGTGCTGTCCTGACACCGCAATCTGGCAGGGTCCGTGAGGGGTGGCCTTGCCCTTGTCACCTGGAACCCGGGCTCCTGTCCTCACCCACTCTGGGGCTCTTGGTGGGACTCTGTGAGGTGCTGAGGATCCAGAAAGAGACTTGGATCCTCCTGCAACAGGAGACACAAGATTTACCAGGAGCACTCAGCTCCAGCACCGCGGTCCCCTTCAGGCTTTTGGTGCTGGCACCCTCCTGGCTCAGTAGCATGGACAGC
>QUSF01000590.1:0-11006 GCA_003676055.1 Chloebia gouldiae | reverse complement strand
GGCGGGGCTGGGGCCGCTGCCCGGCCCGTGGGGCTGGCCCTGGCCCTGGCCCGGGGCAGGTGAGCGGGGTCCGGGCGGGAGCGGGGTCCGCGCGGGGACGGGATGCGGAGCCGCCCCGCTGGGAAACGCCGGCTCGGGGTCGCCCCCAGCACCGCGCTCCCCGCGGCTGCTGCCGTGGCTTCCTTCCCGCAGCCTCGGAGCAGCCCGAGCCGAACCTTGGGCTGCGCCTGCGGGACAGGGACGAGGCAGGGAAAACTTTCCTTGCAGTTTTTTTTCCCTCTGTAGGTGATCGATACAGCGAGACCAAAAAGGAACGGTTTATGTGGGGGTTTTTCTGTTGTTTATTTATTGATTTTTTTATATATATCGCGAGGCAGTTTCTAACAGACCTCATGTCTCTGAACAGTTTGACAAAGAGATAGAGCCTGTGGTTGATTCCTGAAGATGCTACGGGACTTTACTAATCCATGATTCAGTCCGCAGTCCAGAACGTGGTGCACAATATCCAAACTCACTGTTTGCATTCGAGATGGAGCCAGAAACCTGCAATAGATGGAACAGTAAAGTGAGAGAGCTAAAACCAGTATGCAGTGCCTGAGCTAGTGGAAGGTGTCGGAGGTTGGAACTGGATGATCTTTAAGGAGCTTTCCAACCAGCAGCCCGTGATCCACGAGCTTTTACGGGTGATTTTGCACACCCTGGCATTTATTTCTCCTTTCATATATCAGGAAGGCACTTCACGGCCAGAGTTTTAATCAAAAACCAGCTGTAATTTCTCAAAGCCTTGCTTGCAAAATTAATTTCTTCACCTCTGCTGCTGTGTGGGTCCCTCTTCTCCCAAATTTGCCCTCAACCATCTCTAATTTTGCTTTCCCTGCAATTTTGCACTCACAGAAGTGAAACTGCCAAGAGTTTTGCAGCACTTACCCGCCAAAACTCCGTATTTTTAGTGCAGAAGCATCTAAGGAAAATGGTTTTGTTGATCCGTGGGTAAAATTTACACCGTGGTGATGGATGATACTGCCTGATCTGTCAGGATCTATTTTTACTGAACTTTATAAGGACAATGGCCAAGTGATTTTAACGAAGTATCTCTATTCAGAGTATTTTTTTTTAATTAAGAATTCCTTTTTAGCATTCAGAGCGCTATCTTGCTGCTGTCCAGGCAAAACCTGCAGCCAGGCCCATATTCTCTGAGTATAAGGAACTCCAGATTTAATTCTGATGCCACAATATTTAGGCATCAAAAGCATTTGCTGATCTTTTATTCAGTACTTAGCACAACTATTTAATATATTATTTCTTTCACGAGACAGCATCTGCAGAATTGTGTTAATCTTTGTATTATATCAAACATCCAGGTATGAAAACACAGTTAAACAATTTGCGGAGCGATTTCCACTCAGAGTTTCATGTTGGAAATTACACTTGCTATTATTCCAGTGTTAAAATAGAAATAAAAAGTGATGGGTGAAAAGATTTTAATGATGAAAATAGTTTTAAGTGCAATTACGGCTGTTAAGCTGTCAGGTCTCCCATCCCACAAATCCTTAAACACACTCAGAACTTACACCCAATTAATGAAAATAAGTAGGTCAAGGTGCAGGTTTGTGCCTGGAGAACGTGACAAGATCAGTCATTAAAGGAGAGATAAGTAGCAGGTGTGAATGGGGATCATTATGTGCAGTATTTCCATAAAAGCTAGAGAAACCTGGCTTGCCACAATAATTTGAACAGCAGAGATGGGGACCATTAATGGCCTGATCCTGCCAGTGCTTTCCACAGGGAAAATCCCACTGGTTGTAATTAGTGGTCGTGTGAATGGGTGCTCGGAGAAGCCGTGGTGCCCTCCGTGGCTCCTAAACCCTTCAGGCCGTGCTGCAGCCCTGGAGATCTCCAGTGCAATCACCTGGGCACGGGACTGGGGAAGGGGAGACCTGCTCTCGGTCAGGTGCCAGCGGCAGTGCTGGTGTTGGATTGTATGTTAATTTATGCTAATTATGGTTATCCTCAGGCCACAGCAGGAGAGGAGACAGGTCAGATACACTTGTTAGTCCTGCTAAATCATCACCACCCCTGGGAACTCTATGGGGAGCAGAGGTGCAGGATGTGGTCCTGCATGAGAGCTGGATCCTGGACACTGAGCCCGTGTGCCAAGGGAAGGGGAAAACCAGGGGCCAGGCTGGGGTCAACTCCCTCAAACCTTGAACATTTGTGATTCAGGGGTTCTTGAGACAGAGGTGGGATTTTTGTGTTCTGCAGCTCTTGATGCAATTTATTGTCCTATTACAAATGTTCTGTGCAGGCAAAGGTCAAATCCTGCCCAGCTCACTGAGTGCTGATTTCTTTGGGTCTGGCTGCATGTCCAGGACTGTCCTTGGTGGACTCTGAGGGTAAAACCATAGAACAGGCCCTCAAAAGTTCTTCTACCCCAGCTTTTCACGGGAAAAGCAGCCTGGATGAGATTATCTGGGTAGGGACAGGGCAGGGACATCCCTGCTGGGTTTGGTGCTTTCTCTCAGCTCCTTTAGTGCAGACCCCTTCAACTTTTGCTGCTTTCTCACAGGTCTGGAGTTGTCTCACTGTGTCGGGACCAACCCTCTGGGTCCTGCTGGGCCTTGGAGGTCGGGGGGGCCCTGCAAGATGAAGAGAGTCCGCACGGTCTTCAAACCAGAGCAGCTGGAGCGGCTGGAGCAGGAGTTCCTCAAGCAGCAGTACATGGTGGGCACGGAGAGGGTGGACCTGGCTGCAACCCTGCATCTCACAGAGACCCAGGTAAGGGATGGGGGAGCTGAGCTGCTGGAACTGGTCCTGGGGCTCCTCTGTGCTGATGATCCCACTGGGAAGCGTGGTGGGAGGAGGACACGGTGCAAAGTGACCTGTGGGACACCCTGCTGCCAGGTGAAGAGATGTGCCTTGAGTTTGGATGGTTTCTGGATAAGATTTCTGAATCCATGAAGTGGAACAAAGGGCATTCAGGAGCACAACCCTGCTGTGCTTTAGAGTTGGAGCTGGGTTGGTTGCTGTGTCTGCATTGTCACGATCCTCTGGAGACTGTTTCAAGTGTTCTTTTATGACTCTGGATAGAATTATTTCCCTGCTTTGCCGGGTGAGTTCCTGCTCCTCCCACAGTAAATTGCTTGTTTAGTGTGGAAAGAAGGAGCCAGGTGATCTTCCACAATGGGATCCAAATTCAGCTGGGGAAAAGGGAGAGCAAAACAAGGCCAGTTCTGGGGAGGAAAAGGGATAATTATTGGGCATCTCATCATGCCCTGTGGCAACTGCAGTCCTGGGGATGGGTTCAGGGGTTCCTCAGGGAGCTGCTTCCTTCCTTCACTTCCCTGGCCAGAGCCTTCTCAGTGCAGCTGCCTCCCCCTGTCCCCTGATCCTTTCCCATCACCGCTCTGCCCTCTGTAGTTTCACCTCCTGTTCTGGAATAATGCACGTCCCACTTGAAGGAACTCATGGATTGGAAAAAGGCTCCTGGAGCCTTTGGGTTAAGCTGTTGTGCCACTTCCCATCCAGGTCAAAGTCTGGTTCCAGAACCGGAGGATCAAGTGGAGGAAGCAGAGCATGGAGCAGAAGGCGGCGAAGCTGTCGCAGTTCGGGGTGATCCAGCCTGCGAGCGCCGACTCCACCGACAGCAAGGACCACGAGGAGGACCCCGTGGACGTGGAGCTTTGAACAGCCGAGGAGACTGGGCTGGTTTTTGATGCCTGGGGACGTGTCTGTGCTGCTTTGGTCCAAACAAGACTGATCTGAGAGCTGGAGCTACAGGACTGAACTGCAGCTGGCTGGAAGGAACCCCCCAAGTTTCACTGGCTGCTGTTCAAATTACAGCCAAGTGCTGTAATTCCTGAGGCTTCATCACTTGATGGCAGGTGATCTCCTGTTTGCTCATGAAGCACCAGGACACACAGTTTCCAGCAGAGAGGCTGGTGTGACAATCAGGCTGTCTCTGGTGCTGGGGTGAGAATCACAGTGACTGATACAGGGGTGACAATCTGATGTTGGGGTGACAATCTGCCAGTTTCTCTGGTGTGGGGGTGACAATCGGAGGGTTACTCTGCAGCTGGGGTGACAGTCAGGATGGTTTTGATGCTGGGGTGACAATCAGAGTCTCTGATGCTGGGCAGGCAATGGGATCTGTCTCTGATGGCTCTGAGCAGAAGGACATTTCAAACCAGCCCAGGTCACTTATGTGTGGCTGTGTGCTCCAAGGAGGGAGGAGGAGAATCTCCCTGATGGCTTTTTCTTCTCAACTTGACTCCCATGTTTGATGTGCAGATGAATCACAACCAAAATACCCCAAATGGGGATGTCCTTTGCTGCCGTGCACAGACTCCTGACAGGGTCCAGCCCTGCCCTGGAGCAGAAGTGCCTCCTCCTGTCAGTGCCTTGCTGTATCTGTGCCTTTTCCAGGGCTCCCCAGAGCTGGATCCAGCCCCCGGTGGTGTGTCCCCTGGCAGTGCTGTCCTTGCTCAGAGTGTGTGTGTGTGCTGCAGGGTGCAGGGCTGGAGGCTGCAGTAAAAGCAGCTCCCACACCTCAGCTGCTGCAGCAGACGGCCCCTGCCCCGCGGCCAGATGTGCCACTGTGGCCCCGACACAGCTGCTGCTCTGTTCTCTCCTCATTATCCGTGCAGGTGCCCTGGGACACAGCACCTGGAGCACTCCGAGCACCTCTGGAGCAGCCTGATGTGGTTAACAGCTGGATTTTTGGGGGTAGGGAGGGCTTTGGGGGGGCCAGGAGTAAGGACTCGGGCTGTCTCCTACGGGTGCCCAGGGCAGCAGCCACCACGGCCCATCAGCTCAGGATAATTTATTCTGTCTCTTTCTGACCTAGAACACTGTATACCACTTTACTCTTATATTGTTATTTATAGAAATACCTTTTCTTTTTGTTTGCCTCAATACGTGTCATTATTTATTTGCTTTTTCTCTTGATAAAAATGGAGTTAATTTTAAAAAGAGAGATGGAATGAGTGTAAAAACAAAAAACAGATGGAAAAATTTCCAAGTACTCACTTTAATTTTCAATTGAAATGAGTAACAAAAAAAAAATAAGCCAAATGTATTTTCATCCTTCTCAAAAGAGTTTGAGGTTTTTTTTCTTAATAAACTATTTTGGACAAAATACATACTAAATATCTTTTTTTCAATTGATTGATGACCCCATATCAAAGTAGATGAAGGGAGTTACTGTCTCTGGGTTTGTTCCTGCTGAGATAAAACTACATTTTCTGTAAGAGCAGTCATGCCTGGTGAGTGGGGTGCTCAGACTCCTGGAGAACAAGAACCTGAATCTGCAGGTGGATGTGGCCAAACCTCTCCAGCTCCTGTTCTGCCAGCCTGAGGGGCTGGAGCATGGCCAGGTCAGGGAACGGAGCTGGGAAGGGGCTGGAGAGCTCCTGAGGGAGCTAGGAAGGGGCTGGAGAGTTCCCGAGGGAGCTGGGAAGGGGCTGGAGAGTTCCCGAGGGAGCTGGGAAGGGGCTGGAGAGCTCCTGAGGGAGCTGGGGAGGCTCAGCCTGGAGCAAAGGAGGCTCAGGGGGACCTTGTGGCTCTGCACAGCTCCTGCCAGGAGGGGACAGCCGGGGGGATTTGGGATCTGTTCCCAGGGAACAAGGACAGGAGGAGAGGAATCAGGATCACTGAGGCTGGAAAATTCCTCCAAGGTCACCGAGCCCAAGCTGTGCCCAATCCCCCCTTGTCCCCATCCCAGAGCTCTGAGTGCCTTCCCTGGACATCTCAGGGGATGGGGTCTCTACCACCTCCCTGGGCAGCCCCTTCCGATGCCCATTCCACCCTTTTCTATAAAGAAATCTCAGGAAATAGCCTCAGGTTGTAACAGGGGAAGTTTATATTGTATGATGGGGAAAATTCATTCACAGGAAGGGCTGTGCAGCCCAGGCACAGCTGCAGTGGTGAAAACCCCCATCCCTGGAGGGATTTAAAAGCCTTTTGGATGTGGCACTTGGGGACATGGCTCAGTTGTGGTCTTGGCAGTGTCAGGGCACATTGGACTCCTTTGTCTTAGTGGACTTTTCCCACATAAATATTCCATGAATCGCTGAGGATGTGACGGCAACAGGAGTCACGGCAGCACTGACCCACCTGTGCCTTGTCCTTGTCCCTGCCATGGGCACAGTGTGATGGAGCACAGCCTGCGCTGGGTCCCACAGCACGGCCAGGGAACGTGGCCCTGGCAGCCTGCTTGTCCCCGGTCCCCGGCCGGGTGGTCGGAGCAGTGGCCATCCCTGGCAGCCTGTTTGTCCCTGGTCCCCGGCCGGGTGGCCGGAGCAGTGACCAGCCCTGCAGCCTGTTTGTCCCTTGTCCCCGGCCGGGTGGCCGGAGCAGTGGCCAGCCCTGCAGCCACGCTGTGGGTCAGCGGCCAGTCCTGAGGCCGCGCTCCAGCCGCTGGCCCGGGCATGGAGGCGGCAGCTGCCTCCTTGTCACCCGGGGCCGTGTCCCCGCCACGAGCCGACAGTGACATCTAGTGACACCAAGTGACACCAAGGGACTCCCCAAAGCCCCGAACCCGGAATCGTCCCCAGCTCCCCACCCTGCTCCCCGCCCGGCCAGCGGCTGAGCCGCAGCGCCGTGAATCAGTGAACACAACCAAACACGCGTGTCCGTGGGCTTTAAGGCTTTGCAGAGCCCCAGGCAGGAGGTGGCGAGGGCGGATGGCCCAGCAGCGTGTTTTGAAGGCTTTTTTGGGGGAAGTCGGGCCAGTTTTGGGTGCGCAGGGCCTTGGGCGATGTCTCCTCTCTCCCCGAGGGGAGACCTCAAGTGAGGGGGAACTGCCTGACAGGGCTGTGCCGGCTGTTCCTCTACCATTAAATATCAACAACTGACTGCAAAGAGGCAGCAAACTCCTGTAGATTTGGGGTGGCAGCGGCAGCGCCCCGGCCCCGTTTTGGGGTGGTTTGGCGGTGTTTGGGGTGGTTTGGCGGTGTTTTGGGGTGTCTTAGCTCTGTTTCGGCGCTGTTTTGGGGTGGGTTGGCGGTGTTTTGACGCTGTTTTGGCGCTGTTTTGGCGCTGTTTTGGGGTGTTGTACCTCTGTTTTGGCGGTGTTTTGGGGTGTTTTAGCTCTGTTTTGGCGCTGTTTTGGGGTGGTTTGGCGGTGTTTTGGCGCTGTTTTGGGGTGTTGCAGCTCTGTTTTGGCGGTGTTGTAGCTCTGTTTTGGCGGGGTTTTGGCGGGGTTTGGCGGTGTTTTAGCTCTGTTTTGACGCTATTCTGGGGTGTTTTGGCGCTGTTGTCAGGCGCTGCCCAGGCGCTGTGGCAGGGGGTCCAAGATGGCCGCCGGCCCCCGCGCGCCCCGCGGCTGAGGGGGGCGATGGCGAGCGCGGGCCCCTGAGGGGAGCAAGGGCGGAGGAGGAGGAGGAAGAGGAGGAGGAGGAGGAAGAGGAAGAGGCGCTGCCCGGCGGTCAGGGCGGGGCAGTCGCCGCCCGAAGATGGCGGCCGCGGCGGGGCCGCACGCCGGGGCTGCGGCGGAGGCGCGGTTCATCAGCAGCGCCAAGGTGAGCGGCCCGCGGGTCCCCTCGGAGGGTCCCTCCCTCCCCGCCCAGCCCGCGGGGCTGAGCGGGCAGAAGCCCGCAGGGTCCCCTCGGGATGGAGGGCACGGAGGGCTTCCCTCAGCTCCCGGGTATGACTCGGCTCCGGGCGCGTCCCTGAGCCGCGGCTGTCCCTCGGCAGGGAAAGGGCTTGTTCGCCACCAGAAACATCCGCAAAGGGGAAACAGTCTTCGTGGAGAGGCCGGTGGTGTCCTCCCAGTTCCTCTGGAATGCCCTGTACAACTACCGAGGTGAGCGGCTGGCGGCATGTCCCCATCCCTGCCACCTGTCCCGCTGCGGTGACCGCAGAGGTGCCGAGGGAAGGGTTTGGGCTTCTCTTAGCGCCTCTGTAAAGGTGGCCCTGCCACCTTTTCTGCCTCCACACTAAACTCTTGACAAGTTCAGGTGTCATCTGAGGGATGCTGACTTCCATCAGTTCTGGAGGAATGTGCTAGGTGCCACCATAGAATCTTGGAATGGGGTGGGTTGGAAGGGGCCTTAAAGACAATATTCCACCCCTGCCGTGGGCAGGGATGCCTTGCCCCAGCCCGGGTTGCTCCAAGCCCATCCCCTTGCTCCTTTCTGCTGTTGGTACCAGTTGTGTTGTGTTGCCCTGTGTTCTGGTCCCTTTCCTTTCCAAAGGTTTTCCAGTGGCATCCATCCATCATCCATCCATCCATCATCCATCCATCCATCCATCCATCCATCATCCATCATCCATCCATCCATCCATCATCCATCCATCCATCCATCCATCCCTCCATCCCTCCACCCATCCCGTCCTGTCTCCCCACAGCCTGTGATCACTGCCTGCGGGCGCTGGAGACGGCGGAGGAGAACGCCCAGCGCCTGCTGGGGAGGAGCTCCCTGGTGCTGCCTCACCCGGAGCAGTGCAGCATCCGGAAGGACCTGCACCAGCAGTGTCCCCGCTGCCAGGTACGCCACTGCCAGGAGGGACCGTGCTCTCCTTGGGATCTCGAGTCCTTCCCATCCATCCGGGCTCTTGTGCTGTCTGCCTTTCCGTGCTGTGGGCCAAAGAGCCAGGGCTCTGCCGGTCAGGGAGGGGGCACAGCCAGACCCAGGAGCCCCTTTTCCTGCAGCCACAGGCAATGGCAGCGCCGTCCCCTCGCTCTAGGTGACGTACTGCAGCGCAGAATGCAGGCAGGCAGCTCTGGAGCAGTACCACCAGGTGCTCTGCCTCGGCCCGTCCCGGGACGACCCCACGCACCCCCTCAACAAGCTGCAGGAGGCATGGAGGTAGGGCCTGACCCGCCTGTGGCTCCACGGCCAAGGGAGGTGGCTCTCCTGGGCTGGCTCCTTGCTGTGCATCCCTGCACAAGGTGGCTGCAGGGTGGGGGTGGCCGTGGGACACTGCCCAGCTCTTTCTCCTGGTTGGGTGTTGTGGTGTTGGCAGCCTGAGGGTTTGGACACGCAGCTGAGCACTCCTTATTTTTATCCTGCTAAAGAGCTACAAAGTGCTAAGCTGCACATCTCTCACTCCTGCAGTTTTCTGGTGCTCCTGCAGATCTCCAGGCTCTGGGAGATGCTCCTTGTAGCATCCCATGGGCTCATTTCTGTCTCCGATTAAAAAAAAATTAGTTCCAGAGGGGATGAGCAACATCCCTGACCCAAATCTTGTCCCAAGCCCCAGCAGAGTGAGCAGGATGGAGGGGGATTGTTTGTCTGGGCGGAGCAGGAAGGTGAAGTTAGGATTCTCTCCTGCACCCCCACACAGCAGTGCTGCACTGACCATTTGGTGTGCTGGGTCAATGCAGGCTTGACCACATCTATGACAGCTGCCTCTGCCTCCCTCCAGCTTTTCATTCCCATGCCAGCCCTGATCTGCTCATCTCTTCTCCATTTTAATCCCACAGAAACATGCATTACCCTCCAGAGACTTCCAGCATCATGCTGATGGCCAGGATGGTTGCCACCATCAAACAGGTATGGCGGGTGGTTTTGTTATCCCATTGTGGACGTTATTCCCAAGGCTCTGTTTCCTTGGCCTGGCTTTCTCAGCATTCCTTCTGACAATCCTCCCTCTCCCTGGGCTGGGGAGGAAAGTGGTGTTGGTGCAATGCCTCTGCTTGATTATTTTGTCAGGCTAAAGACAAGGAGTGGTGGATCAAGGTCTTCTCCCAGTTCTGCAACAAGACAGCAAATGAAGAAGAGGAGATTGTGCACAAGCTGCTGGGGGACAAATTTAAGGTAAGACCCAGCAGTCTTAAATTGTCTCGAGCCTTCCTTCTCCTGCCTGTGTCTGTGAGCCCACAGATGCCAAAGCCTCATTACCGTGGGGATAGGAAACACTTGAAACTCCAGGCTTAAAGGGAGGGCCCTGACAGTGAGGAAGTGGTTGCTGAGAGGGTTTTGGCTTTGTGATGCTTTCATGGGATATGCTGCTCCTTCCTGTGGGGGAGATGTTCCTGCTGTGGGCTGGGGCAGCGTGATATTTAGCTGCTGAGTAGGTGGCTTTTGCTGCTAAAATGGGTGGATTTCAGAGCTGTGAGGGCAGCAGCCTCCAGGCCAGGGAGCCCGAGTTCTTCTGGAGGCTCTGGCCTGTGCTGGGCTCAGCCTCAGCCCGGGGCTGGCACCCCCAGCACCCCCACCCTGACCGTGCTCTGTGTCCTGCCAGGGCCAGCTGGAGCTGCTGCGCCTGCTCTTCACTGAAGCTCTTTATGATGAATATCTCAGCAGGGTGAGTGGATCTGCCTCCCAGACAGCCCAGGAGCGTTGGCCAGGGCTTCCCCTGGGACTCTGCTCCTTCCTTGCTTCCCCCAAAGCTCCCTGTGGCATTCAGAGCATTGCAGAGCGAGGTGCTCTGCAGGCTGGCCTGGCCTCAGTTCCTTTGTCCTGTCCCTTCTGCAGTGGTTCACTCCAGAAGGCTTTCGATCCCTCTTTGCCCTCGTTGGGACCAATGGCCAAGGCATAGGAACCAGGTAAGGGGCTTTGTGGAGATGTGGAATGTGAATGGCTGTGTTTAAGAGATGGGGACAGAGAGGCAGACTTTAAAAACCTTCATCTTGGCTGGGTCCAACCCTTTCACATCCCTCTGCCAGACCTTGGCTGCTCAGAGCCAGCTTGGATCTCCTCTGTGAGGTCTCACCATGTGCTGACAGCACTATGGGGCTGTAAAAATGTCCTGCTGTTTCTGACAGCACTGTGGGGCTGTGACAGTGTCCCTCTGCTCCCCAGACCTCTGTGGGGCTGTGACAGTGTCTCTCTGCTCCCCAGAGCTCTGTGGGGCTGTGACAGTGTCCCTCTCCTCCCCAGAGCCCTGTGGGGCTGTGACAGTGTCCCTCTGCTCCCCAGACCTCTGTGGGGCTGTGACAGTGTCCCTCTCCTCCCCAAAGCACTGTGGGGCTGTGACAGTGTCCCTCTGCTCCCCAGAGCCCTGTGGGGCTGTGACAGTGTCCCTCTGCTCCCCAGAGCTCTGTGGGGCTGTGACAGTGTCCC